>JAAAKG020141899.1:0-11743 GCA_010014905.2 Druon quercuslanigerum
ATCACTTGATTGCATTATAAATGCGTCCGTGACTGATGATATATACCGGGACAGGCCCGTGAAAAACTATTCTAAAAATATATGAAAAATCCAACTCTCTAATCAAAAGTGTCTTCGACACGTTGGACTATAACCATCTTAAGCCTGTGACAACATTTTAAATAATAATATTCTAATTTCAAATTAATTATATTGTTCAATTGTTACCAAATATATGTTGAATTGAAATTGTTATAAAAATGCAACACTCACACTTACAAACTCTGGAATTTTTATCGATTCAAAGCTTCCTATTTAAAACAATTCAGTTCTAAATTGTTTACCATTAAATTTATTTGACTTATTATTGTTTATTTTAAGTTAACAATCAAATATGGCTGAATGTATAAATTTGAAAAAAATTAATTCCAAAAATATCAAACTGAATAGGCTGAAAATGGTATATTATGGACTGAAGCACTATTTGAATAGGATTCGAAATTGAATGAAAGCATTCAAGGCCATGTAACGAGCGTAATAGCTGATCAAGGCCACCCTGAGATCAATATTTATTCACACATATTTAAAAATAAAAGTTTAAATAACGCGGAACAATTTTGACTTCTATCTTTCTCTGTCGATAATTATGCAATCTGTATTACCCAGAGACCCATAGAAGTTCGAAGTTGTCTACTCGCTGCACTAGTGCTGCTCTGAAACAGCTGATACGTATGTCAGACAAAATGCTTTTATTTGTGATTCAAGTGTGCATATTAGGTTCTGTATTATTTCTGTTTTATGTTCGTGAGAGATTTTTGTTGTTTTACCCCACTAGGATAACTAGAAACCTCAATACGAGCCCTTTTGACAACATTGAAAATTCCTTGCAGTATTCTACAGCACCGTCGGTACTTCTCAGAATTATGAATACAAAAAACTTTTTTCACAATTCTCATTATTGAGGACCAGCGGCACATTCCTACGTGCCCTCTAATTATCGTCCCAAATTTTCAACACGATATCTCATTCTGTGTGGACGTGTGTTGGGAAAGAAAAGTACCATTATAACTTCCACTTTTCCTTTATTCGCAAATATTTTTTTTTCAACATTTCCACCGGAACAAAGCAGACACATGCACTTTATCGCCTCCTCTATCATTTGCCAAACTTTCAGATCGATACCTCATTTCGTTTAGACGTAAGTTGGGAAAGATAAATTGAAGACGAGGTTTGGTCATGTGACCATCTCGACACATGGCCTTAATTATGACTTGAATAATGAAAAATTTATTTATCGACTGATATTTACAGTTGATCAAATCAAGTTATTCTAAATGTCAAAATTCAGTCGCTTTTAACTTTTAATTCTGAACATCCTGAAAACTGCATTTTGAAATGATTTAAATTAAAAATCTGCGCTGAAAACTAAAGATCTAAAATAGACGATTTTTAAAGTCACCCATTATGAACAGAATGATTTCACGATAAATTGAAAAACTTAAAAATTAAACTTCACATTTAAAAAAAGTTTAAATAGAACTTATTTTAAGTTGCATTATATCATGTGAATATTTAAAGTGTTTGGATAGATTTTTCTTCTAAAAAGTTGTAAAATTTCTGGTCTAAAAATACATTTGCTATCGTTTCCCGGTTTTTCCTGGACCACGTAGCCCGCATGAAATAATAAAAAACTGCATTAGAGTACAATTATATATGATGAAGAGTTCGTTGATAGGGAAGGGACCATTTTGCAAAAATTTTCTACGATTTAATGTTAATTAGTGGACATTGACGTGATCGAGGGCTCTCGACTGGATTTGACGTCGGAAGCTGCCAGCTTGTTCTGCCAAACATATGTGTAAGTACTTGCAATACATCTGCAATTCGTCTATTACAGCAGACAAGCTGATATATTGCGATTCATAATCGACGGTATGTTTACAACCTCCTGTAATCAAAAGCAATCTAAATTGCACTCCATAAATGGGGGCACAATAATTAATAAACCACGCATTAAATATACTTAATATGATTTTTATCTTTATATGCTATATATGAAATATTGTAAATTTTAAGTTTTAGTATTAAATACTCAAAATGAACCAGTTTTAAATTAAGTCTTCACACAAAAATTACACATTCAATATTTACATTTTTTAAAGTAAATACCTTTAAATTTTAATAATTTGACATTAAAAGCTCATAATAGAAAAATAATAATTTAAGACGCTTAGATTAAAAAATTAAAAATTTTTAAACTTTAGTTCAAAATAAAATAGTGGAACTACAGATATTTTTTCTTGTAAATGAATTTCTTGAAAATTATAAAATGCAGGGCAGTTTTTTTATTCGTTTATATTTTTGACTCCAATTCGTAAGCAGCGACCAAAATTTATTCGCAAATCAATTTAATCAAGCTTATGAAAAAAATGTTCGGAAAAATTCTTTTAAAATTCAGAAATTTATTTTTGTGCAAAAAAATGTCTGTGATTTAAAAAAATGTTTTGTTGCGCCAATGAATACTGTTATTTAGTTCAAATATTTTTTCATTATTTTCAAGATATTTTGGGTTATATGAAAAAACTTAAAGTAAAATCATTCGTAAAATAAATATATAAAAAAATTTACTTCGCCATTTTTTCATCCTTATTTGGAACTTTTTTTACTTTTCACGGCTTTCACATTGTTAGCTTAGACGTTGACTGCAACTAGGCAAACATTTATAACAAAACATGAACATAAAATAACATAAAGCAATTTCAAGAGGGTTTTAAGCACATCAAACTCTCGCTGTCAGTCACCCCGTTCTCGCCCTTCCTAGAACTGCTGGATCACGCAGTTTCTCGGGGGAGTAGGGCGAGAGCGTTTGTATATATTCCACTTGGAAACGGGTCAGGCGGCCCTCACTGTTTACGTTTCTATCCCCCCGAAATCAGTCCAAGGCCATTTGAAGGCAAACCCTGACATTTAACTGAAAGCGAGATAATTCAATTTAAATTCAAGGGATTTCAAAAGATTTATATATTTTATAGAATAAATTAAATTTTATTTCTAAGGAATTTCTACAGATTTCCAGAATTCAAGGAAAGAAGATTAAGATTTATAGGACCTCTAATTATTTGAAAGATTTTGGGCTATTTTACCAATTTCAATTAACTTCAATGGATTGTAACAGATTTTAAAGAGTTTAATGGATCTAAAAATATTTCCAAAGATATCAAGAGATTTGAAGAGATTCCAAACAATTTTTATACGGACTTCACGTATGCTTCAAGAGTTTTCAAAGATGTAAAGCGAATTCACAGATTTTTGATAAATTATTGGAATAGCTAATAAAACAAACACTCAGTATACCATTTGATCAGAATTTATTGGAATAATCATTATAATTTATTATGATTTTAATAGTAATATTTTTTTTCATTTCAATGCGTAAACAAAAATTACCAAAATATTTCGATCACCACATATTTTTATTACGTATAACTATCAAACTATATAGATAATTTGTGGCAAAGGAAGCATTTCTTTATTACAATTCATTTATATTTGATAAACTAAATAAATGTTTTTTCCAATAAATTTTGAGAATATATTAATAAATAAATAATAATTAATAGATTTCTGCACACAATAGAAATATTTTCTACAAAAACCATCATTTTCCAGAAATATTGGAAAAAGATTTTTTCTAAATTTAAAATAAAAACTACCAATGGTTTCGGGTATTGTTGGAGATATTACCGAAATTTTATACAGTGTACTCTTTACATTCATTCCTTTAATATTTTTTTTATTATTTATTGTAATGCTGATTTTCCTATATTTTTTCCAATATAATAATGTTCTATCATGAATTTTCTATAATCCATGGAATCTTTTGAAATCTCATGCAATATTTTGCAATCTTTCGTAATTCCATTCAATCTTACAATTTGTAACTGTTTCTGAACAAAAAATTCCGAGTTATAAACGCAGATTCATGCTTTTGAAAACGCAATGACCAACTGGGGAAAAAAAGACTCGCTGACAGGGCAAATTGATATGATATATGAAAATGATTTGAGGCAGTGAATGGATGTGATGTTCAGATTCGTCAGATAGCAGAAAAATGCATAATTCAGTAGTGACGGATTGTCCGAATGGTGAAGGGGCGTGATTTTTAGACTCGATTCCATTTGCAGTGGGCCAGGAAAAGAGTAAAGAGTATGCGAGATCTCGATTGAAAAGCCATAAAATCCGCCTCGTCCGACGAAAGGGTAGCCAGATATAGGTACACATGCGTTTGACAGAGTAGATATATTTCGACAATGGACTTTCAATAGAGCGTGCGGATCACCAGGCCCCCACGTGTTGTTGGAAACAATGGCTGGCTTAACCGACGGTTTACTCAGTACCCAGAACCCAACTACCCACTGTTAGTACTCATGTCCTGTATAATACTGCATAAGAATCTCTCCAACTACATGTATAATATTCAACAATTTCTATTATTATCATTAGCCTTTCGTGAATAATATTGTAATTTACCTACGTCCTCTTGTTCATATTATTGCATCCTGCCCCTGTTTCTGTATTCACATATATACTTTCAAGATTACATTAGATATATTTTCCAGGATGATTACTCTGTAGAAAATTTCTATCGGAACGGTACATTGAATATATTGGGACTTTATTTCCGAAATTTAATGTAACGTTTCAATACACGATACTGTAGTTTTCAAATGGTTGTATTGTAATATTGTTCTATACGTAATTTAATGTTGCGGAAAAAAGTTTAAAAAGAAAACCGAAATACGTAGGCACGGAGAATCGAAGCCTAACCGCGAAGCTCTAAGTCGAGTGAAATGCTTGTATGATAAACGGCGCTCATATATTCTTCGAAATTGCGAAACAGGCATTTTATAAGAAGAAACAATAATTTTCGAATTTGAAGACACACACAAGCTTAAATTGAACCTTCAGAATCAACAGATTTATCCAAATCAAAAATAAATAAAAATCGGATATGATTGAGAGGTCCTTGATTTAAGTTTGTTTTTTTGAAATGATTTTTTTTTGTTTTCACTTGATCAAAGTCTTGAAAATACATGCATTACATTTGTGTGCATAAAGAATTATCCCCTTTTACACTACCATTACCATTTACACTACATAATATAATACCATTTTCAAAACTAAGTTTTAAGGAAGATAATAATGTTATCTTACTGGTTTTAAAGTGATAATTAACAAATACGATAAGTAAATTAAAAAAATTAATTATTATAGAATAATTTTAAACAAGTAATAAAAATAATTCTTTTCCCTAAGAATTAGTTTCAACATTTTAATTCAGTCACACAGGCTGACAAAGTTTGTGCTCAAAGACCGGACCATATGAGCCTGAAAGATTTTGGTGTCCTAAAAACGAATACGTTGTCTTAATTTTTCCTATAGCCAGGTTTTTGAGATGTCCTAATTTAAAAGTTCAAAAATGGCTGTTCTAAGTCATATGTGGGGCAATATACCACCTACAGCAACCCCCCCCCCCCCCCAACACATTACCCATTACAGTTCTACAATGAAAAAATAGCAATGAAGGCGAAGAAAGCGAATAAATGGTTAATGTGTCATATCTCGAAAAAAATTGGTTTAAGATGGTTAAAAATGAAAATTAAAGGTAAAAGAAAGTACTAAAAGATGACATTAGCAGTTTTTAGGGGTCAAAATTGCTGTACGTGTTATATTGCCTCAAATATGGCTAAGAATAGCCATTTTTGCACTTTTAGATTAGGACATCTCAAAAACCTTACGTACTAAAAAAATTTCGATAACTGAATCGGTTCTAGGTTACCGAAATTCTTCGGGGTCACGTGATCCGGTCTTCAGGTAAAAAAACAATGTCATTTTTTTCGACATGTTCTATTCACAATGATGGTATTAAAAATAAAACATATAAATAAAAGCAACGATACTTAATCAATAAATACAAAACTCAAATAGATGCCTTTCAAATCATATCCGATTTAAAATTTTCTATTTTCGAACAAATCTGCCAAAAAGTGATAGCTTCGGCAATTAGGTTCCATACCATGTCACATCTGTGGCATGTCTCATCTGCGGCATGTCACATCTGCGGCATGTCTCATCTGCGGCATGTCACATCTGTGGCATGTCACGTCGGCAGCATGTCACGTTGGAAAGGGTGTACGGGTGTGACCTTACAGTATTTATGTGATCAGACACACTGGTGCCTTCCCGCCCTACACGCCGTTGGAAAAGGGGTAGGGGTAGGTTACATTATTCCCGTGACCAGTCACAAGGGTGATGTGAGAGATGCCGCAAAAATGTCAATTTCACTGTGAGAAATGCCGCACGGGAGAGAAGCCGCTAAATCGAGATGCCGCAGATGTGACATGCCGCAGAAGTGACATGCTTCAGGTAAGACATGCTTCAGATGTGACACTCCTCAGGTGTGACTTGCCACAGAGAGACTTCCTGCAAAGAGCGCCTGTTGAGGTTCGAATTATTTTTTTAAATCTAGCTACTGAATATGAATTTGGGTGGTTCTTTTCAGTTTACTTATCTATTAATAAAGATTACGAATTTATTACACCATCACTTTTGTGAATGAACATTTCCAAATAAGTAATTTTATTTAATGATAAAATTTATTTTTTCTAAAGTTTTCTAAGCAGTATTGGTACATGGAAAAATTTAAATTTGCTTTCAAACTAAAATTTGAAAACTTTTTCATGCTTTTGAATGGATAAGAAAAATAAAATTATATGGACAAAAACATTAAATACCTAAACTTACGAATTGTATACACTGCTGGGACCTGTAAACAAAAAGATCGGTACCGGTAAAAAATACCGTTTCTGATAATAAGACTTGTGTAAAAAAATCTGGAAGATTTTAAGACATTTTTTTAATTTTGCAACATTTAAAAAATTTTGAAACATTTTGAAAAAATTCGAAAGTAATTCAAATTTTCAGAATGTTTCAATCAAAAATTTTAAACAAAATGAAGATATCTGAAGATTTCGAAAAACCCAAGATTTTTAAGAATTTTTAAGGATTGCAAGAGAACTAAGTTTAAAAAAAAATATCTATGACAAAATTTCAAATGATTTCAAAACACACACACACACACACACACATAGATACGTTTTATAAAGAAGATTTGGAAAAGTTTCAAAAATGGTAGATTTTTAAAGACTGAAAACAATTTTAATGTTTGTTTATGAATTTCAAAAGCTTTCAAGAGAATACCAAATTTTTTTTCAAGATTTATAAGAAAACTTATGTAAAATAATTTTTTATTTTGATAAATGGATTTTGAGAGAAAATTAAAAAAGATTTTAATATATTTTAAGCGATTTTCGAAATATTCATAAAATAATGTAGAATATTTTGAAGTTTATTTGGATGATTAAATGGAAGATTATAAAGTTTTAGAAAAAATTCGCGTAAGTTTAAAAAATATTCAGAAGTTTTTGAAAGATTCAAAAATAAAGTCAAACTTATAAAGGTTTCATTTTCTATAAATATAGAATTTTTGAGAGTTTGAAAAAAGAAGTTTTTTATGAATTTGGAAAGGTTTCAAAGTAATACACAAGTTTAATTAAGATTCCTGGGGAGAGTTTTGAAAATTTTAAGGCAAATTCTATTTGAATTTACTCGATTTTTTTTCTAATATTTGGTAGAATCTTGCAAAACGATATAACTCTCCTTTAAAGTTTCCTCAAGAATCTTGATATTAATATATTATTTATTAAACGTCAAAGACAAACCGATGATACTTAATTTCTTGTTTGTAGATCTCATAATGTAATTTTAGCGCGAATTCAAGACTTAAGAGCTTTCAACAAATAAATAATTATTTAAAATTTGTATTTTGCCTTACAAATATTTTTTCTCTCAATTTACTACACGCGCATATAGCGCGAATAATTATTCTTAAATGTTCCACATTTAAAATGAAAGGTAGCATTCCATAGGGGTCTAATCCACAAATTTTCTTAAATGAGATTGTTGGCTGATGACAGCTGACAACTTTTTGAGCAGAAAGAAAATTCTCGATTTCTTATTGAATCGGAAATTCGATTTTTTATGACCGTTCACAGTTTTTTGTATGACGTCCAAACTTCCGCCTCGAGTACAAAAATTCTCCTTGGAACCTAATAATATTTAGTAATCAAAGTTTTGTTGTATCGATTCAGCAACTCAAAGCTAAAATAAAATACTCCTCAAGCGACACAAAACTTTCCCCCTAATTTTCTCGGAACCTAATAACATTTTCCGACCAAACGTTCCAGGGTTCAATTAAGCACACTGAAATATCTTAACAGAAATTGCTTCTTTTATTTTTAAATGAAAAATTTGATTTTTGAGACAGTTTTTTGTTTCTTCTGTAAAATTGTGAAAATGTAGGTTAGGCCCTTATGGCATGCTAGCATTGAAATGTTTCCTCAAATTTGTAGAGTCCCACGAACCGAGCGCCTTTTTCGATTTTATGCATTCATCCTTCCATCCCCTATCTTATTTTCAACCCCCTCAGTCTGAAAAGTCACGTGTCAATATCTGTGGCGGGAAATTGTTGTCCTTCTTTAGCAACTGACTTGAACGAGGATTAACGAGGTCAATATTTTAGCGAGATCGAATTTGTTTGATATATTATATCTATTGTACGGTCCATAGTAGGAGGCTTCCCGAACTGGTATTGTGGGCTACCATATGAGGGGATGCTGAAGGAGATTCCGAATTCAGACTCGAGAAACGGAGGGTAGGAGGAACGTGGCCTCAGGCAGACCCACAAGTGGCGGGTTTTAATCGCTGCGCTGCCTGTTAGGGCTAACCCTACTTGCCTCGGGACAGCTCAGTACCAACCGTTTAATTGCCTATTAATCGACAATACGGATCTTCCTGCAGGCCGATTTAAATCACCACTCTTATGTATAATTCCTCCACAAACTGAAGTGTAAAGAAGTAAACACGACAGATAAATAAAGTACACAGAGTTCCCTCTCGACATATTTCAATTATATCTATTATATTGCTAACACAAATTTATATCATTTGGATACTTTCAAATATTCAAGATTTAAATTCCGCGCAATTGTTTATCAAGTTGCTTTCAATTTGTCCTTTAAAATACAAAAATTTCCTGAATACATATCAAGACCACCATGTTAATATATTATTTATAATTATTTTTAATTAACTTGAATTACTTTATCTTCTTCTGAGTTCTTTGAATTCTATGTATTGTTTCTAATTCTTTTTTATTGCTTGGACTGCTTTTAATTTCTTTCAAATTCTTTTAAAATCTGATAACTTCCTTGAAATATTTTGAATTGTCTGAATTACTTGAAGCCCATGAATTCTTTAAATTTCTTCACTTTGTTCAACTTCCTTAAATTACTAACATCAATTTGAATTCCATGGAATTTCCTGAATCATCCGAATTTGTGAAATTTCCTGAATTATCTTAATTCCCTTCATTCGTGGAATTCGCTAAATTTAATTTATTTCCTTGAAATGCAAGGACTTCAAGATATGTCAACAAAATTTAAAGAATTCAAAGAATTCATATATTTCAGAGAATTCAGGGAATTCAAAGAATTTCGAGAATGATCTCAATTACAAGGACTTTAAGATATGACAAATAATTGGGAGGAATTCAGAAATTCTGAGATTTCTATGAATTTGGAAAATACAAAGAATTCAGAGAATTCCGAGGGTTTAGCGAATTCCAGGAATTCAGAGAATTTCAACAATTTAGGGAAGTCAGAAAATTGATGGTATGTAGAGAATTTAGAGTATTCGTGAAATTCAGCGAAATAAAAGCAGTCATGGAATTCAAGAAATATACGGAATTAAAAACATTGTTGGAAGTTACATAAAGGAATTCACAGAATTGAGAGAATTCAGGAAATTTATGAAATGCAGAAAATTGATTGAATTTGCAAAATTTAAGGAATTGAGATAATTACGAAGATTTAGTGAATTTACGTTTACGTTTTAATTCAGTCTGAATTAAGACAGTTAAAAATTATATATTAAAACGAGCCGCTAACTCAAAAAGCAGAGTGGTGCTATTAGACGACAGAGAGGTTTTTTTGAACATGGAGGTATCGATATAAAAATATGATTATAAATATATGATAACTGATATAGTATAATAAAGATTTAAGAGAATTTTATTTTATTTTTTTTTGCCCAAAGGATGGCCCGTCTAACAAAAATTAAAAAACAATTTATCCCATAAAAAAGCGTTAAGTCTTTGATAAATAACGCATATTAAAAAAATAATAATAATTTTCAGCCCCTAAAGTATACATGACTCAATAAAGTGAACGTAATACTGCTTAAGTATTAATACAATATTATTTTCTTTTATTTTATAAAAAATCCTTTCTAGCTCAGATGGGAGTTACTATTTTACAACCGCCTACATGACAATTTCGCAAAAATTCGAACTTTATTTGCTAAAAATTCTTATCTGTTTTTTCAAAACTCTGAGGAGCCCTTCAGAGCACCAGTCTACATTTATTATGATATTTTGGAAACTAGTTACAGTTTTAGATTGTTTTTAGTCTTACTTTCAGGTTTAACATTTTCTTACTTAAAATCAACGAAAAACTTTTCCTTAATCAATTTTTACGAAGTTTTATCTACTTTCTAAGACAATCATCTTTAAATACTCGGTTTTTTAGAGTGATAGCACAATTTTACCACTAGTGTATACGGGGCCATTATTATATTTATGATAAAGTAGGTCAAGCAAATCTGACATAATATTAAGGGGGTGAGGGTATATGAAATTATAATTCTCGCTTAAATGAATGAAGGGAGTGAAAAGTGGAAAAAGTTTTATGGGTTGAGCATTTTATTATTCCACATTTCTTTAAAAGATTTTTTAGGCAAGTTACATTTTTAAATCTTAAAAATTAGGGAAAACGCAGTTAAATTGGTAATTGTGCCAAAAATCAAATTCCAAATAATAAACATAATTTTTAATAAAAAAATTTTTAACTGGAAAAAAAAATTTATTTAGCCATGTTTTTTGCAAGTAAATTTTTTCATAACATCGCTTATTTCTACCAATTTTTAAAAAATGGTTTCCAATTTTTAGAATAATATTAATATGGTTAAAATAATTTAAATCATTTTTTTTAACAAATAACTATACTTGAAAATTATTTACTTATTTTCAAAACGTCAGACAGTAGGATCATAGGAAATATTTTTTCCGAGAAAATGAGCCACGATTGATGACAAATTCAAATATTTTACGAAATTGGTGAGGTGCGACAGAAAGAAAACATTTAATTACAAAAAACTATAGATAGCATAATAATTTCGCGAATATTTAAACTTTTTTTAGAAAAAAAGAATTTCTTTATATCTTGAGGCATGATTGATAATATCATTTTGATTCTCATAGTGAGAGAAAACTTTTTTGCAGTGACCTGATTTTTGGCACAACTACATTAAATAAATTGTCCTCGTATTTCGTTTTTTTAACGGTAGCCACGACTAACAAACGGTTCGTTCGAATAGTTTCGAAATTGCAGAGATTACGTAAAAAGTATCTCTATCGCACTAACTATCGACCAGATTACTAGAAAAACATTCTGATTGTATAAAGAAACTTACAATTTTTAAAAAAAATTTTCACGTTTTTAAGGACAAATGTTCACCATTTATGCCATTTATATCATTGTCTACCCGTGTATAAAATTATCAAGGCAGACAGTTATGTCCAAAAATG
>JAAAKG020141900.1:0-11743 GCA_010014905.2 Druon quercuslanigerum
ATGATATGATAATAATAAATTTAAAAAAAATAGTTAAATTTTCAATCAAATACTTGAAAGAACAGTTGACTTTCAACCTTGTATTTAACTTTTTAAGCTGAAAAGTCGAATATTTTAGGAATAAGTTAAATTTTATACTGTTTTTTCATCCAAAAAAAGAAACAATGTCTAACTAAGAGGATGAATATTCAACGACTAATTTTTTATTTACAAGGTGGTTTAACTTTTAATCATATAGTTCAGTTTTCTATCAAAAAGGTTGAAAGTGCAACGAATAATATAATTTTAGATAATTAAACCAAAGATCATTTTTTTATATAAAAAACAGTTAAATTTAAAAAAATAATTTTCAAAAATATACAGCTTTTCAAACAAATAATTAAATTTGTAGCTAAAAGCATAACTGTCAAAAGAAAGCTGATGCAAAATAATTAAAACTAGGTCAGAATCTACAGAATGTGAAAAAAAATTCATTTAAAAAAATAGGTGTCAAGAATCAAAGATCCGTAACTTTGTGGAAACATTTTCTTTCTCAAATAATATTTAATTATATGAAAATTTTTTTATTTATAATTGATAACATTCAAAAAAACATTTTACAGATTATTAATGTAAATTTCTTGATTGAATTACATATATTGAAAATTAAAAAATGGTCCGGGAAAATTATTCAATCTTGAAAATGAAGTTTTTCGGGCACCCTAACATCAAATGATTTGTTTTTTCTATAATGAAGATATGTATCGGGATTGGGTATCAGCAAACATAATTCAGTACAAAATGCCTTTAAAAACCTGAAATGTAACGCACAGTAACGTACGCTATTTTGCATAACAGGGGTTACCTCCCTACACTGGATAATTCAACGTGAATAATCATTGATTAAGAATACTAATGTATGTAAAAGAATTCACATTAAAAAGTTTAATTTAATAAATAAAAAATATTTTTTAAACAAAATTAATAATAATAAAAGTTTAATTACTGGTCAGCTTTTCTTACGCAGTTCTGATTTTTACAAACATAACATTATTGTCTACTGAGAACATAAAATTTCATGTTTTAACAACATTCGCTATTGTTAATACGAAGTAGTCGATTTTTCGACTAATAAAGATAAAGTTTAAACCCAAAATGAAATAGTTTAATTTTTATTAAAAAAAATTAATTTCTACTAGAAAGACCATTTTTAAACAAAATATATAAATTTTCAACTAAATATTTGAATTTATAACTAAAAATGCAAAATTTTTATTAAAAGAAAACGAATTTCTAAAAAAATTAAATTTTCAACTAAAAAAAAGATTTTCATTAAAAAATGGAATAGTGAAATTTTCTCCTTTAAAAAATATTAATTTTTAACTAAAAGCAAGGCGAATTTTTAAATTTAATTTTTATCCAAAGAAATGAATTTTTAACTTAAGTAATGAATTTCAAACCGAAACAATTAATTTTGAAGAA
The DNA here is from genome assembly GCA_010014905.2 of Druon quercuslanigerum. Classification (NCBI taxonomy): domain Eukaryota; kingdom Metazoa; phylum Arthropoda; class Insecta; order Hymenoptera; family Cynipidae; genus Druon; species Druon quercuslanigerum. The sequence goes on from JAAAKG020141900.1 coordinate 1,462, forward strand.
AGCAGTATAACTTTGCACTAAAATAGATAAATTTTTATGAAAAAAATTAATATTTCATATACCAACAAAAAAATATTTTAATATTAAATAAAAAAAGTTTAATTTAAAAAAAAAACTAATTTTTAAATAAAATCCTTCATTTTAGAGTTAAAAAATTAATTTAAAAAAAAACAATTTTCAATAAAATACTTTAGTTTTCATCGAAAGAAATGAATTTGCAAATGAAATTTTTTTGTACAGAATGCTCATATTTGGAACCAAAAATAATGAATTTTCAATTCAAATATTAATTTTTAACAGAAGACGAATATTTTTCACCAATTAGTTAGGTTTCTAAAATATTGGATGAATTTTAATCAAAAAGTAACATTTTTAACCAAAGAAATTAATTTTTAACACAAAAAAAAATGAATTTGTAAACTGAAATAATTTTCTAGAAATAAGTCACTTTTTAAATACACAGTGAGATTTACAAACGAAGTATGATTTTTCATCTAAAAAATTAATTTTTAAGCATATAGATTAATTTTTTTACCAAAAGTGACAAATTTTCAATAAAATACATGATTTTGCATCCACACTGTTGATTTTTTAACTATAAGAGGCCAAAGAGATAATTCTTCAATCAACAATCTAAAATGTGATAGTAGATATTGTTACCAAAAAATATTTTTAAATAAAAGCCGTTAAATCTCAACTTACGAAAATAAACTTCAACCGATCAAATTTTGATTAAAAAAAGTTGAATTAAAAAAAAAGAGGACGATTTTTCTCCAAAATTGTTAGTTTTTAAATTTAAGAAAGTTTTTTTTATTTTTTCGCTACAAAAAATAGAAATATTTTTGAAAACATTTACTTTGAAATGTTCTTTCAGTAGACATTAATGTTATATTTTTGAAATACAGAACTATGCAATAAAAATGAACCGTACACAAAATATAAAAAAATTTATTTACAAACGGAATGACTGACACTATGAGTCTATTTCACAAATAAATTATAGACATTTATTAATAATTTGTTATTAAAAACCTATTTTATGACACATGCATGATTTCAGCCCATTTCGACGTCTATGAAACAGGGCAAAAACTCTACTTTTTATTTCCTAGGAAGTAAAAGCATTTTTTAATCCCTAGAGAGTGAAAAGTGAGGTCAGAGGTGAATAATGAAAATTATACATCTATTAGCTGAAAATAGAATTTTGCGGTGATTTATGAAAAGTTACCACATATAACTGATCAAAAGACCGTAATATGCCAAAAACTTCCGGAAAATATAAATTCTTTAATTGAATTTTACATAATTTATTTTAAGTTACAATAAATTGCTTTTAATATTACCATGAATTACCAAAATATTTCATCCGGAAATTTATGAAAATTTGTTTAATTAATTTTAGAGTGATTTATGGTAACTTACCATATGTACCTGTAAAATTACCACAATTTTCCGAAAATGTCCATACATTTCCGAAAATATATAGACATTTTTTAACTAACTATTGTGCAATTTATGGTAAATTACCACAAATTACCTATAATTTTACCATGAATTACGAATAAATTTATGTTATTTATCCACCGCTGCATTATCCACCATTGGGATGCTACAAAAAATTTGGTAAGTGTTAACATTTCCATTACTTTTTATACATAAGTAACTTGCTACTATCAATACTGATCATTATCATGTTAAAAATTGTTATTCCATAAAGAGCACCTTCTCTATTATGAAAATATTCAATACACAAAATTGGTCTAGATTATAGGTGCGATATAGAGTTCGTCGACATCGTACTATGCATTACACTTATTACAGACAATCAGGTGCACTCTATAGTATAAAATTTATCTCCATATATAAACACCCACCTGTGCATATCAGCGTATGTGTTCTGCCACAAGCTGCATGTGTCACTTTTTCAGGTTTTAAAACTGCAACCAGAAAATAAATTATTCTATTTATAGTGCAATTGTCACATTTTATCAGAAATTTAAATTACGCACATTCATTCATTATTACATACAAGTAGAAATATACCTACACTTGTCTCTAAACATATGTAAATTAAATCAAATTGTAAATTACAAGCTAATGTAGAATCAGTATTTTTAGATTACCGCAAATCAATACAAAAATTCTATTTTTAAATTTAAAAACTCTTAGGTTCATAAATAATAATTTTAACATTTTCTTTCGCGAAATCATCGATCTACCGTAAAACGGGGTAAAGTCGCTCATCTCGGGTAATTTTTTCCACTAATAAATTTGGCCCAAATAAATTTCAATCAATAATATTTTTTATTTACTACAGAAAATTTGATATTGTATTTTAAAATATAAATTAGGAATTGAGCATCTTTACCCTACATGAGAGAATTTACCCCGTTTGGCGGTACCTTAAAACGGGTCTAAGCGGGATATGCTTTTAGATTTTACCCACAAATTACACGACGGAATTATAATTGATTTTTGATTTTTACGAAAATAGGGTAATACGTTTTTTTAACCAAATTGATGTAGATATCAATTTGAATTTTTCATGATACGCTTAAAATTTCTAATATTGCAAGTCCAAATATTTTTAATTTTTAATAAAGTAGATGGATTTGCACCAAAAAATATTTTATATGGAAAAAAAGATTAATTTTGAAACAAAAACGATGAGAATCCAACGTTGAACGTTAAACTGAAATAATGAATCTTCTTCAAACGGTTTATAAAAAAAAACAGAAAATGACATATAAATATCATTTGTATCAAAACTTCCTAACGAAATTGAACCAAACAGTCGCTAAAAGAAAATTCAGAATTTTTTTACAGAAAACAATGACAAAATTTACGGATTTTTATTCAGAAAAAATAAATCAAATTATAAAATATAATTTTATTAGTGGCCAGTTTTCTTCAACATATCCTGGTTAGCTCCTCCTACAAAACGGAAAATTTCTGAAAACCTTGAAATGCAGGAAGTTTTCAAGTTCATTAATTTACATCGGTACCAGCAAATATGTATATAAGTTCAGATTTTAAAATGATATTAGTGAGCTATATGATCAGAAACACGTGGGTCTTATCGCTGAGGAATCGAAGCTTATTAGGCTACCATAATTCACATATGCACGTGCATTAACTTCAGGAGACTAAGATTTATTGTGGAAGGCAAATATGTTAATACTGACTTTTAACGCATGATGGTTTGCTCACGTGATTCTTGTGACCAAGTCCAAGTTGACCCCAATCATTGCTACCAAATACGAAAAGTCGTCCGCTTTCTGAAATGAAAAAAAACTAATAATAATTTGTCATACCAAAGTAGAGCTAATAAAATTTAAAGAAAAATGAATCAATTATTTTTTTCATAACACATGCATGGTTCCAGCCCATTTTAATACCTATTATACGAGGCTAATGTTCCACTGTTCCGCCTCTAGGGAGTGAAAAGTACTTTGCACTCCCTAGGTAGTAAAAAGTGACGTCAGAGGGTAATAATTCCTGTCTTCCTCTCCTATCTTTTTGAAAAATTTTGATCCTTTATGATAGAAAGAATTAGAAAAACTTTATTCCATTCTATCTCTTTGTCAATCTAAATTCATGTCTATCTTTTTCAACGCTGTCTTTACTATTTCATCCTATCCTTCATAGATAAATAAACGTTTATTTTTCAGCCTGCTGACCTTACTAAAAAATTTGACTTGCTTACACCTCCATTTTTTACAGAATTTTCATACAGCTTACACCTTAAAACTAACATCCCTACACACCTAATGTCTAAGCCGACCTTGCCTTCCTCGCTTCACATCATCTCGCACGCATGTCGCTACTTTCTTGCCTAGCACGCATGACGCTATTTTCTCGCTTTGCCTCGCTTAGCCAGCCTCTGCCTTCACAGCTAATTTTTAATCCTACATACTATTTACAATATGTACAATCTTCTTAATCTACTTCCTCTCCTAAATAAATCTTTCCTTCTCCATTTCTCTACCTTCTTCTTTCTCTTCGTCTCTATCTTACCCAACACCCCCTTCACCTATGCCACTGCCCTTTTGCCCCCCCTTTCATGCAACAATACCTCCATGCTTATCCCACTCCTTTCCACCTCTTCATTTTCTTCCAACCAGTGTTCCACTTTTGCATCCCCCTTCCCGCACAATCCACACCTCCTCTTCTCAGCAGAAAGCCAGAACCTGTTATAACTTTCCATGCATCCGCATCTCATTCTCGCTATTAGTTCCTGACTTCCTTGCTCTCCTTTCTCACACAAATATTGTGCCCTCTCCCTTGGCATAATCCACAGATAGTTCCCATTAAACCTTGACTCTCTTATTCTCTCCTCCCCTACTTCCTTCTCTCTCTCCATGATATTCCTTTTAACCAACTCATACACCTTCCTTCCTTCCTCATGCATCCTTCTCTCTTCATCCATTTGCACTCCATTTGTTCTAAAACACCTTTCCCTTTCTACCTCAATCCTCCCACCCCTACGTCTGTTCTCCTTCTCCTACCAGAATTTCCTAACCAGCTTAGACAAAAAAATGGCCATTTCAGATCATTAATTGTAATGAAATTACAAAATTTTCACCCCTCTTCTCAAAATTTCTCCTCATATTTACATGCTCGGCTCCCCGTTATAATCCCTAAACTCGTTCTTTCTGCTCCCTCCTGACAATATAGTTAGGCGTATTCCTTGCTAATCCCAGTGTCCACTTTACATACCTCTCCTGTATCCTATTTACCTCCTCACTTATCTTCCACCACCACACCTCCACTCAGTAAAATAAGACACTCATCACTAGCGAATCAAACAATTTCGTTCTCCTTACTAAATAATCTGCAAACAACCTCTTTCCCAGCCCCCACACTTGCCTCATCACCACGTTTGCCCTTCTCACTCTCTTTTATATGGCCATCCACTCTCCCGTTCCTTCGAAACAGGAAGCCCAAGTACACAAACTTTTTCACCTCTTGTACCGCTTTCCCCTTCTAATTCCACTCCCCTTCCTTATCTCTCTCCCCTCCTTTTCTGAACACCATAAACTTCGACTTATCCGCATTTAACTCTAACCTATTTTTGCTAATTATCTTCTCAACCTTTTTATCATCTCCTTTAAAGCCTCTTCACTCTTTGCTAGCAGAAATATGTCATCTGCATATGCTAGTGACCATGTTCTTACCCCTCCTACCCTAACTTCTCCTACCACTCCGGCTTCTAGCTTACTATATCGATCAGTGTCTGTTTTTATATATCTCTTTGCCAATCTAAACTTAAGTCTCTATTTGGCAATCCCGCCTTCTCTATTTCATCTTATCCTTTATTTATCCATGTTAATATCTTTCTATCTCTTTTAATTTACATTCCCATATATCTTTTTCAGTTTACTCTTCTCTATCTCGCGTTATACTATATCTATCAGTGTTTTTTTTATATATCTCTTTGTCAATCTAATTTTAAGTCTCTATTTGGCAACCCCCTCTTCTCTATCTTATCCTATCCTTTATCTATTCATGTTAATCTTTTTCTATCTCTTTTAATTTAAATTTCCGTCTACCTTTTTCAATCTCCTCTTCTCTATCTCTGCATAAACAACATCTATTAATGTCTACCTTTGTATACCGCTTTGAAAATCTAAACTGATGTCTATCTTTTTAATATCCTCTTCCCTACCTCATCGTGTTATACATCTAACACCGTATATCTTTTTCTATCTACTTTTAAATCTAAATTCACGTTTATTTTTTTAATATCCTCTTCTCTATATTATCCTATACTGAATCTATTAACGTTTATCTTTATCTATCTCTCTTTCAATCTAAACTTAAGTCTATATTTTTCAATCGCCTTACCTCTATCTCATCCTATCATTTACCTATGCAGGTCAATATTTTCTCTCTCTCTCTCTCTCTCTCTCTCTCTCTCTCTCTCTCTCTCTCGGTTAATCTAAATTCCCATCTATCTTTTTACATTCTCATCAGAGAAGGTATTAGATTTGTGTTCAGTTTGACCCCCCCCCCCCCCCTCCATCCATTTTTTTCAAATGTCTCCTTCTGAGATACTTTAAACCCGACAAACTTTTAAAAAATTATTCTATAAAATTGGTCGTTGGTGCACTTTTTTGGGGTCGAAAACAAAAGGTCAAATTCGTCAACCAGCTATTTTAGATAAAAACTCAAAAAGTTAGAGCATTTTCAAAATTATTGAGACTACTTTTTTCAAGATGTAAAAATTCTAAGTACGGCTATTCGTATTACTCAGAAAATGGAACAATTTATCCTCACGATTTTTTTTATAAAAAGAAAGTAAACAGAGTTATAGCATTTTCAAAACAAAAAAAAAAGAAAATTAACATCTTAAGCCAAACAATGCACGATATGAAAAAAACGCCCAGAAAACAAACACGTGTTCTGAAAGCCCTACTAGATTATCGTAAAAACTTTTTGATTTTGACAGAAAAATCGAAATTTTAAATTTTTGCCACACAAAAAATGATAAAAAATTCTATTTTGTCGTCAAACTATGCAAGATATGAAAAAGATATATCAATAGAAATTATGCACTGAAAGAAGATCTGCAATCTTTTGTCAATAACTTTTATACCCGACACGTAGTTTTCGTTTTAATTATAAAAAACAAAATGAAAAATGGAATAATGAAATTTTTGCACAAACGACACAAGCTACGAAAAAAATAATACCACAAAAGTGATCCAACCAAAAAAGAAATGCAAATTTGTTATAAATCTTTTTTTTTTAAAGGATGCGTTCTTTTGTTTGTCTTCGTGAAAAACTTTTTAAATAAAAATAAATAAATTCTTGGACAAACGAGATAAGCTACGAAAAAAATTAGACAAAAGTTGCTCACTCAAAAAATCGCTAAAAATTTGTTATTAATTGGTTTTTGATGAAACGTTGAGCATTGGTTTCATTATTAAAAAATAAAATTAAAAATTAAAAAATTTAATTTTTGGTCAAACGACACATGCTGTGAAAAAATGAATGGAAAAAAGTTTCTTATCCAAAAAAGAGTCGCAAATTTGTAATAATAAATTTTTTGATAGGAAGCCTAGTTTTTGTTTTATTAATAAAAAATAACATTAAAAATAAGAAATTAAATTTTTTGAAAACAGACACAAGGTTCGAAATTAAAATTGATAAATAAAAGTTGCACAGCAAAAAAGATGAATAAATTTTTTAACAATAAGTTTTACAAAATTCTATAATATGTGAACGTCGCGAAAATGTGGCTTTGACTTAAATTTGAAACGTTCCTAACGATTCAAATGTATCCGCTTCAAAAAAAAAACTTTAAATGTTGCCCTTCATGAGGAAGGGGTACGCCTTTTACTGAATGTAAAAGACGATTTAAATAAATTATAATTTTTTCATCGTCCTAGATTAAAATGGTCAGATACGCGCGAGACCGCTGCTGGGAGTCGCGTATCGATTTGGTAGACAAAGGTTACCTCTGTGTGGACACACGTTCCCGACATGCCATACCTGCAGTACTGTAAATCATTCTAGCTTCGATCCTAAACATTTTACACACCTAGGGATAAACATTTAATCTTGTGCGAAAATATTATCCCATGGGAAACTTGCCACTTTAGATTCCCGATTAACCCGAAGCTTCAACGTTTCTGGAAATTTCAAAAACTCTGCTTTATGTAGGAAAAGGATAGGTTCTAGGGGTTCTATGTGGTGAGGTAAAAAACTCATTCAGAATGATTGCGCAATTTTCAAACTACATGGAAAAATTATGATGAAATTTAGGAAGGAAATACTATTTTTAAAAATTAAATTTAAAGAAATTTCGATCTACAAGACAGAAGTATAAAATTATTAAGTGAAAATTAGAGATTATTAAACTAAATATTAAATGGTAACTAAAAAATTAAATGTTGACATATTAAAAATGCTACAGAGTAGGCTTATTACTTTTGTTAAAAACATATTTTAATAAATTTTCATTCACTCAAAAAAAATTCAAGTGGTTCCACTCAGGAAACAAGACTCTTTTATTCAAATGCAAATTATATTGAATCAGAGAAATGCTCTTTTGTTCTGAAAAAACATATTTTCTTGGATTTAAAATTATATCCCTAATTTTCAAGTTATTTTTCGTTAAATGGAAAAAATTATGATAAAAAAACAGTTTCTTTAATTCAAGACAAATATTTCTGATAAGGTCTGAAAATAAGTTTTCTCAGTTTTCGAAATGAAAAAAAATATAAAGGCCTAAGCAAATTATTTATCCATAGAAAGAATGTATTATTTATTCGCGAATAGATTTAAAATTTAAAAAAACAAAAAAAAATGATTAAAGCCATTCTTGGGCTTAGGATATGAAAATGTTGTAATTTCATTACAATTTAAATGTCCCGTGAACATTTTTTGTCTAGAATAATATGCACAGATTTTTTTATAAAATACACAAAAAAATATTTATACAAATTTATCACTTGTTAAAATAAAACTATCACTTTAGTGATCTTTATAATCTATTAAATTCGTTTAAATTATTTTTGAGCTTGATCTGAATTTAATTAGAATTCCCTAAAAATTGACCGAATTTAATGGATCTTTTTTGGATTTTCAATTTGATCAATTCTCTCTAAAAATGTTTAGGCTAACCTTCAATTTTTCTGAATTTTGCAGATTTTGATTTAGTCTCATGTATCTGAATTAGGTGGATTTGTTAAACAAATTTTATTGCATTTACTTGAATAATTTTTATATTACTATTTTAAATTCTTTTGAATTCCCTTTTAATATTTCTTAATTCAGTCCAAACTTAATGAATTTAGTCAATTTTGTTAATATTTTTTAATTGTATTCAATTCACTTAAATTTTTATGAAGTAAAGCGAATTATTCGTATTTTCTTATTATCCTTTAAGTTCGCCGGAATATTTATTTAATTATTTGTTTAGAAAATTTTAATTTACTTCAATTCTGTCGAATTTGCCCTGAATTCGGTTAAATTTGCTGTTACGTCATTCATCACATATTTTTATTTTAACCAACTCAGTGAAATTCTCATAAATATTATCCAAGTTTTTTGAATTCCCTTACATTATTTTAAATTTACTTTCATTTTATTCAAATCATTGCATTTTTTCTAATTAATTTCAATTATACTTTTTTTTAATTTACTCTGAATTTTTATGAATTTATCCTGCATGCATTTAAATTTATCTGGAATTCTCAAAAATGTAATAGCTTTTTTTTAATCCAAAAAAACATTTCAGACCATTAATTGTAATGAAATTACATATTTTCATATTTTAAGCCCGCTATCAACTTAAATTTTTTATTGTTTCAGAAAATGCAGGACATATTCCCTAATAAATAAGAAATACTTTCTAGTAGTAAAATAATTTTGTTAGTATGTGATCGGTATTTTTCAAAAATCGAAAACTAAACAAATTTATTTTTAAAATAAAAAGAAGTCCAGGAAAAACTTTCTGATCGAATAAAATCGATTGGTGGTTAACAATTAAAAGTTCAATTTTCAAAACGGTACCCCTCCAATGGAATTCGGTAGTGCCGGTAAATTTTTAACATGACTTTTTTTTATTCTGCTAGATTAAAATTGATTTTCAAAATTATAAAATCTATTTATTTTAAACTAGAATAGCAAGGCACGATTTAATGTGCTTGAAACCAAATTTCTGTAATTGGTAATAGAAATTAGTAAATTAATAAAACTGACAAACTTCACGAAAATTACAACTGAGCAAACTTTTTGTTTGAAAATGTAAAATCACAACATTTTAATATAATTTAAACTAAATAAATTTCAGGTAAAGCATTTTTTAATATTTTGAAATAAATTTTGATTCCGCCGAATTTGGCAGGAGCTTTTTTTTATTTATTTGAAATTTATAATCTTATTTGCTACATAAAACAGTAAAAAGCATTACTATAGAGATAAATAATACAATAAACCACAATAAAAGAATATATTCCGAATGTATTCGTACTTACTTTTTTTATAATTTGAATTTATATTAGTTGTTTACTAATTACCAAAATTTAGTTTTTTAATATCAGTGGATATTTACTGCAATAAATATTCAAATATATGCTTTTTTTAATTTTATACTAAAAAAATAGATATAATGATAAACACTTACGACAAATTACAGCAGAATGCTCGTCACCACAAGCAACAGATATCACAGGATCCTTTCTGATAAAGAAATGTGATGCTACATTGTCTGCAAATCTGCTTCGACCAATTGTAAAGACAGCTCCAGTTTCTAAAGAAAATATTTTTTTTA
>JAAAKG020141901.1:0-11742 GCA_010014905.2 Druon quercuslanigerum
GAAGGTAATGATCGGTATTGCATTCAGAACCCCTCATGACCCTTGTATCTTTGACTAGCTCTCTTAGTCTTTCATCCTCAACAAGAAAGTCAATTATACTGTGGCTATTTCCATTAGACCAGGTGTACAGGTGGATTATTTTATGCCTAAACCAAGTATTTGTAATAAGCAGACCCCTTTCTAAGCATAAGCTACCTAATTTATCTCCGTTATAGTTTATTCTTGGATCCCCAAAATTACCTAGCACTCTTTCTGTATACTGATTTTGGATGCCCACTCATCCGTATTTTACTTTTCTGGGATCACTATCAACTGGCGCGTCTCATGCTATGATAAAAAATACTTTCATTATAGCCCACAGCAATCTGGGAGATACAAAATCATGATCTCCAAGATGCTTCTTCGCTCTTTCATTCAAAATCAGACCTACTCCTTGCCTGATATGTGTTTCACTATCTACTCCTGACCATATTTCAAATCCGCCTTTCAACAACCCGTTTTCTATGTCCCTACTTTCGCATCCCTTTTTTTATGCATGTACACATAAAATATCTAGTTTCCTTACGTGCATAGTTTTTCGTAATTCTTTGAACTTGAGATAATTCACCCCCCTAGCATTCGAAACACCCAGTCTCCGTTCGTCGCCTGAAACTTGACCTTTACATTTTCCGTATGCTTGCTTTTGTCAATTAAAGTTTCAGTCCTTTATGAGGCTTTTTTATTGTTTGCATTATTCATTGTTTAGGTTATATGCCCAACTACCACCTTTATGCAATAAGTTTATTTTGCGAGTCGAAATCATGTCCAAGTTAAGTAGCAATTCTTCATATGGTGGAAACTGTACGAGTACGAGTACGAGTGTATGCATCCAGAATTCGAAAGATACTGATTTTTTGTTGATATTGGGAGGAAGACAAAAGTCAAATTACATTGGCTTCTCTTCTTTGTTATTTTTGATTTTTTTTTATGTTTCTGCGCGTCGGTTTTTGGAAAATTCTAGGAAATTCGTTAAGGAATAGAAATATAAACGTGTATTCTATATTACTGAAATTTGAATAAAATTGAAAACTTGCAAATTTCAATAAATATACAATTAAGAAAGTTTTATGCCATTTTTACCTGAAAAATTCTTGAAAATAATCGTAATAAAATAAATAATGGAAAGAGAATAGCCCCCCCCCCCTCACCAAACCCATGCGAGCAGGGTGTTTCAATTTTCAATGACATTTTGAATATTCAAAATGTCACCTATTGTTAAACACTTTGCAATTTAATTTTCTGCCATAATATTTAATAGTAAATGATCCAATTAACGTATCTTTGAGAATACTGCTTGAATTTCAGTTTTAATTTCCGCGGTAAAAACTTTGAAAATGCGTTAAAATCGTTTTTAAATCCCTAAAACCTTGATAATTATTTTAGACTTTAGAAGTGTATTTCATTCCAGCGAGATTTTACAAAATTTGAAAATGTTAATGAACTGAAAAAAATTTATGAAATTTGCAGTTGAAAAATTCTTGAAACAAATCGTAATAAAATACATAATGGAACGAAAATCCCCCCCCCCCACAGCCCCAACCCAACGCGAACAGAATAGTTCAATTGACAATGACATTTTGAATATTTTAAATGTCATCTTTAGTTAAATAAATTGCAATGTAATTTTCTACTATAATATTTGATAGTAAATGATCCAATTAACTTATCTTTGAGGAGACTGCTTCAATTTCCTGGATTTCCATCCTGTAGTTTTAATTTTGCCGGTAAAAACTTTGACAAACTTTAAAAAGTAAATGATACGCCTATATGGCTGTACTTATAAAGAGTTTGTAGCTTACTGAATTTTAATAGAAATAACTGATAATATTATTTCACTGATTAAAATCAGATAAAACTTTTTTCACATAAACATAATTTTTCGCATAACTGTCTTAAGAGAATCTAATTTTCGATATTTTAACATTAAAATTCCAATAATAATATTAGTTGAACAATATATTTTATGCTTCTTAACTTTGATCACAGTGAAAAGTAATATTTTTATTTTTTATTTTAGTATTAGTCTATATTTAAGCAAAATTGAGCTGAATTTAAAACACAGTTTTGAAATTCCGATAATGAGGTCTCAAATTAAACCAATTTTGCTTAAATCCAGATAAAAATTTGATGTTATAAAAATGTTCAATATTCTTTTTCGCTCTAGTAGCTTCAATAATTAATAGGAAATGAGTTTTAGTTTTAATGAGTTTAGTTAACAGGACTCGTTCACAGTTCATTTCGTTTGAAAGATACTATATCGAAAACGGAAATTTTGTCAAGTTTAAAGTAATTAAAGCAAGCTGCATCAAAAATTTAAAAAAATATGTAAGCAGACTTAGCTTGAAAGTCGAAGCTTCTTTTTTTCAATCTTGAATTTTTTAATTCTCACAGAAAACTGCCGATCCTCGACGCTACGACGATTAGAAACTGTTTTGAGTTGCAATAAGAATTAGACTAAAGAGAATCAGAATGAAACTATGTTAATGTTATAGTTTCAAACTTGAAGCATTGTCATTTAAAAAAAATCTTATTTCGAGAATATAAAAAATGAGCCTCTGAAGGATATTATATAAGTCATGCATTTAATTACAGAATATTATTCTCATTACAAGATTAATTCAAAAGTATATAATTGACCTCTACTAAAGAACTTCAGAATATCGCATTGCGAGTTGTCTCCACTAACGATAATTATTATAGTGAAGCGTCCTAATGCGATTTTTGATGGCACTAAATTTTCAAAAACTCATAGTAAATCCAAAAAATCTCTCGCCTGTAACTTTAATTTATTATTTCTTTTAATTCTTTTCTTCCAAAAAGTAATTCGAAAGTTTCTTCTAGCGAAAATATACTTTACACTTTACAGTAAGCACGATTGATCATTATAGCGCCTGGCATGCTCCGACAAAAAGGATGGTTGCTTTTAGCAGCGCGGATGGAGAAAAAGCCGAAGTTGGAAGTTCAGAAGCTTCCACTTAAGTGCTTCCATTGAAAACACGCGGTCACCATAAAACACATGTGTATACGCACGCATACCTACTATCGGGTATATTTATACCCAGTTACATGTTTTTCAAAACAGGGGAAAGCAGCGAGAAATGGGTGAATGGGGTGGAGGTCTTGCCTTATGCATCGGAAGCTGAGCTAGGTACCTATATTTCGAAAATGTGTGCTATATGATGCATGTCTTTATATATTATAAGAACTAGAATGCAGTCATTGGATGTCAAAACAAGTATATACTGATTGATGTATAGTTTATTCGCTATCGAGAGCATCGTACTCGTATTTTTCAAAGGCCTCGTAATGTCGCGACACTTCGCTGACTTGTGTGACTTGTTATATCTCTTTCCATCTTATACGATCTGCATTTCTTCCGTATCCATGCACTTGGAATTCAAAAATAAATTATAACTCTTTCAAAAGAGTATTTAAAACTGCTACACCTTAGGGGCCGTATATAAACTATACGTTTCCAATTTAAGGGGGAGGAGGTTGTGCCAAAAACTTCTAATTATAATAAGGTTTTTTTCGAGGGTGGGGGAGATGTTAGTGGAAGTTACGTGACGAACTTATAACGTTTAGCACATTTCCTGATGAAAATTTTTAACAAAGATGTCAGACTTCATATTCTTTCTGCTATTTCCCTCTTCGTCCCTTTTTTGAGAAATTACTTTTCCTCTTATTTTCAAGAAACCTCCCCTTTTTCACTTAAATTTAAACTCAAATAATACAGCCCAATAAGAACAAACAACTCTTTTTGGTTCAAAAGTATCCTGTTATATACTTTGATGAAAATGCAAATATCATGTTGAAAAGTCATCTTTTTTTGTAAAAACTTCAACTGCTTAGTTGAAAGTTTAACTACTTCGCTAAAATTAATTTTTTATTGAAGATTTATCTCTGGTTGAAAACTAAAGTATTGTAAATTAATTTTTTTACCTGAAAATTAAACTATTTCATTCTTTATTGAAAATCTAACTTTTTTAGTAAAATGTTGCAGTATTGGGTTGAAAATGCATATTTTTTAGTTGAAAATTCAACAATTAGGTTGAAATTTTATCTATATCTTGATTGCAAATTTACTACCTGTTTGGAATTTTATTTAATCCGGCTTAAACTTAAATATTTTTGTAAACATTCGACTGTTTATTTTGAAGTCTTAACTCTTTTGCTGAAAATGTATAATTTTGAGTAGAAAATTAATCTTCAATGTTGAAAATTCATCAATTTCGTTAAAAATTCAACGATTTTCTCAAACTTTTTTTTTTCTTTTAATTCAACAGCTTGAAAATATATTTTTCAGGTTGTGAAGTAATTTTTTTAAATAAAAATTTAACTGCTCAAATTTTGATTGAAAACTTATCTGCTTCAGTTGAAAATTCATGTGTTTGTGTGAAAATGTGTTTTTTGTGGAAAAATAATATTTTAGTTAAAATTTTATATTTTTAGGGTTAATTGAACAATTTGTATTCGTCTCTTTTGCCTAAAAGTTCAAATGTTTGGTTGTTAATGCAACATCTTGGTTGAAACTTTTTGTTTAAATGCTTCTCTTTTGGAAGAAAATCTTTTTTGCTTACCAGTTCAACCATTTAATTGAGAAATCATCTTGGAACGTTGAAAGTTCGACGATTTGGTTAGAAATGTATCTCTTCTGCTTGAAAGTTTAGCTTCTCAGTCTAAAATTAATTTTTTTTATTTGAAAATTAAACCATTTGGTTGAAAAATCATCTTTCTTTGTTTTAAGATTTAAAACTCAACTAAAGTCACTATAGTAAGAAAAAAGCCATGGCTACGTGTACCGAAATATTTTGGTGTGAATAGCTGATTTCTGTAGTACGTTTAACTTAAAAAAAATGTTTTTCCTTAATTTTCTTTAACTGGAAAAGATATAAAAGAGTGAATTATTATCCATGTCGACGAAATGTTTTGACAACTGTAGATTTGATAGAATTCTGGATATAAACATTAAAAATGTCCCATTGAAAATAACTTTCTTTCACTTTTTGGATTTTTATCATTTATCGTCATCATGTATACATTTTTGTGATTTTATCATTATGGGGATTATTCTACATTTACTTCAGATAAAATCAGTTTTCGACACGTTACTGTTTGAATGTAACGCGTTAACGTTACCGTTACTTTTTTAAAAAAATAACGCGTTACCTTTACAAATTTACAAGTTACAATTAGCCAAAGAACACAAAAAAACATCACTTTTTCAATATTACCCTTATAAGTATGTTTTATAGCATCCCAAAAAAAAACCCATTAATGAAAAAATTGGTTTTACGAGATTTCGATGCTAATTTGAATTATTTGCGGTGTTTTTCATTAGAATTGTTTCTGGTACGGTTTTTTGATAATTTTTTACCTTTCTGTCCCTTTTACACTTAGTGAGGTAGTAATGAATGAAAGTTTAAAAAAATTGTTTAAACAATTTAATATTGTTTATAAAATTTCTTCTCTTAGATAAGTGAAAGAAAGTTTTGGTTTTTTCTCAAATCTTTAACTTTTCTTCGCCATCTTAGTTATTAAAAAAATCATAAAGAAACACTAGAGAAAACTATATTTTAGATAATCTCTTTTTCTGCGATTATATTTTTCTGAGATAAAACAGATATTGAAATATGTTTCAAATTTTCTCCACGGATCATATTAAATACAACTTTCTTTTGAATAAGTTACTTGATTCAAATAATATTAAGAATTCTGAATAAAAGTTACAAAAACGTTTTTTTTTTCTTGTGGGAAATACGTTTTAAACTTCATATGGGGCTTGCGGCACCTCTAAATATCATTTTGTATGGATTTATTTTTGTGTGGATTCAAACAAATTTCCGGCCGGTATTTATAAATTTTTTTTTAATTATATATTTTTTGGACCACTCTACTGAACAGTCGCTAAACAGATGCACTTTTCGGTAATCCCGCATCGCGCCGGATAAATAATTTCTTTACGTAAGGAAATGTGTGAAGGGAAGTAAGAATATACATCATCACTTTGCATTACCCTTACCAGAGAACTGTAACGCGTTACCGTTACCGTTACTCTTATATATTCTTATTGCAAAAAATTGAGGGATCAGTTTAGAGCTATTTTTGAAACTAAAAATGTGTGCTATAAACTGAAAGAATTATTTTTTAACCTAAAAGGACCTAATCGGAACCTTGCATTTTTTTGTAAATAAAGGGAACAGTAAGAAATCATTTCGTCACAAAAGAAAGAAATTTAGGAGTTTTTGTTTAGGGTTACTGACAAAATTGCGAAGGAATCTTAAATGATAAAAAAAAAGAAATTAACAATATAAAAACAAGTATTTTTTCTGACCTTAACAGTCTGGAAATAAATATAATTTTATTCAGTCTAGCCAACGTGTATTTTTTCGCAATGCTTCAATTTTTCCACTTATCAAAGAATTTAAGTTTATTTCGCTTATTTATTTTGAATTTGCTTTGATTAAAGTTTCTGTGTTATATTAGACAAACTCTTTTATCTATAAAACATATTCGTATAATATGGTATTAAGCAAACTAATATTTTATAATTCTATTCTAATTTATTCTCCCTTTCATTTATTTGCCTAACTCCCAGAGTAATGGGGTTTTTCATGGGGAGAGAAAATCCTTATTCTTATTGAACGTTCTTTCAGGATTTTCTTATCTGCATTTCAACGAAAGTCTTACTTTCTCGTGTGAGGGGAGAAATCGAAAACTTAAAAATAAAGTGAGACAACATTATTTATCACTCCCCTTTTTCAAATTTTGATCTCGATATAATTTTTCTATTGCGTCACCAATTCAGTTTCTTTTATAAAGACATGAAGATTTTTTACTTTATGTTTTGTTTTTAACAGAATGTATATTAGAAAGGAATGTCAATAAATGTAAACTCGGAATATAAATGAATTATTATTTTAGATAACAAAAATTCGTAAGACATTGATCTGTTTTTTATTGACACTTATCCTTTCGAATTTTCCTCGTAAAAAGTAATTGCACTCGATGCTTCGGCGATTTAACGAATTTAAAACTCTTTTTAATTACTTTTTTCTGCTCGTTTATTGCATCATAGAACCGACCCCGCATTGTTTTAAGTAACATTTGTTTTTCAAATCAGAGTTAACAATCCAGCAATCAATTGGAAAATCGATTTTCTGTCTATGAGTTAACTTTCTATTTAGTCTCACTCTGGACATTTCCATGTGAAACAGTGTAAGGCAAATAAATAATTTTTTCAATAAAACTTCTCTGATACAAACGAGAAAACCCTGGAAATAAATTATTTTTAATTTAATAAAATGCCTAAAATAAAACAAAAAATATGGTGTTTTTTACGAAAATAGGGCAATAAATTTTTTTAAACAGAACCACTTTTAACGTACTCTCTAAATTTTTATCAGCGAGAAATGGGTAACTGGTTGTAGTCAGTAAGGATTATCATTGCAAATCAGTGAAAATATGCATTCTCAACAAATTTCTTGAATGTACAACCAAAAAAGATTACTTTTTTACCAAACGAGATGAATTTACAAAGATAGAATTGAGCTTTCAAGAAAGATGATTAATAATTTAATTTGAGACTAAACAATTTCATTTCAAACCAAATAGTTTTCAAATCGCAATTTTCAACCAAGTGGTCGAATTTGACAAAAAAGTGAATTTTCAATAAAGAAGCTGCTTTAACAACCAAATGTTTTACATTTCAATCAAAAGGAATTAATTTCAACAGAATAATCGAATTTTTAGCAGAATGTTTGAATTTTCGTTTTGCAAAGATAAATTTTCAAACAACCAAATGAGATTTTCAAACTAGCAAATATTTTAATTTCAAATAAAGAATACTCAAATCTAACCAAAAAGATTAATTTTAAATAAAAAAAGCAATAGTTGATGTTTCAACGAAAGAATAAATTAATATCAAATTAAAAACATTGGACTTGATCCAGGAAAGATTTTTCTGTCAAGGGAGAAAAAAATGTCAACCGATACGTTGAATGTTAAAACCATAAAGGAGAAATCTCCAGATGCGAATTGAATTTTAAACCCTAAAATATGAATTCAGTGAAAAAATAAATTTTCAGGTGGATAATTAAATGTTTCTAAAT
This sequence comes from Druon quercuslanigerum, assembly GCA_010014905.2. Lineage (NCBI taxonomy): Eukaryota > Metazoa > Arthropoda > Insecta > Hymenoptera > Cynipidae > Druon > Druon quercuslanigerum. Next base: position 8,151 of record JAAAKG020141901.1, read on the forward strand.
TAATTGACAAAAATAGATCAATAAATAAAATAAATATTTAACAATTAGTTCAATTTCCTACCAAGCATTTAAATTTGCAATTCTAAAGAATAATTTTTGACAAAAAAAAAACAATTGTTGGTTCAAAATTAATCGTTTTTAAATGAAAATTCCACAATTGGGTTTTAAATATATATACAGTAAGGACATTTACTTTTTAATCATAGGGAATATGATGATTATAACTGTGTAATGCAAAAAGTGTTACATAGGCGATTTTAATTCGAGTTTCAAATCTCCCGCGCTCCAGATCTTGCGCTAATTGGTCAAAGGATTTTTTTCCCTCTATTTGCTCCATCCAATTGCTCCAAGACTCAGAGGACGTGCGCAAAGACGTGTAACCTAATTATGAAAGAAGGTTATGTTCCCCAGGGTTCAACGCGTATTTCATTAAATAATTGGTTATGAATTTAAAAAAAGTGTAACACAACATTAAAAAGTGTTAACAAACACTGTTGGGACGTGCATTACCTGTTTTTTTTTAAATTGGAGTTGTTTTTCACTTGCAACGGTACATGAGTGATATTTGTCTTTTGACAAGTGTCAAAATCTATTTACTTCGAACTTCATTAATAAGTTAAAGTGAATATATGTAGTTTGGAAATAATTAATTGGTAATAAAATCTGCTGTTTTACTTATTGAATGAAATATTTAGAATTTTTTTCTTTTCCACAGTTTCACAAACTTATAAACATAGCTACTGCAAGAAAAACATGTAATTCGTTAGTTTATAAAAATTGCAACGATGAATATGCGAATTAAATAATATATATATTATAAATATAATAATTATTTTATTGAAATACGAAAATTAATTTAAATCTTTTAGTTTATTACAAAAGAAACATCTTATTTCAAATAAATATTGCCACTAATTTTTTTTATTTATTAAGATATAGTTGATTTTTTATTCATTACAGAATAAATACGAGATTTCTAGGAATTTTTTGTAGACTTTAAAAATTATTTTATAGATTGAAACGAACGGATTTTGATATTGTGAATAATTCTATAAGTTTTTTATTTTGTCTCCGCTAATATAGAATGTTAAAGTATACATTTTTTCTGATATTTAACTTAAAAATTATAAAAATTATTAGCTCAAATCTTCGATGTTAACTCTGTTTTAAAATTAGAATGAGCCATGGCCATTTATCGGTTTTTTCACGACTTTAACCATGCGGTTTTTTGAGTATGTGCCAAATTACACTGAAGATACACTAGATGGACACACTAAAGAGTTCAAAGTTCTCAAAGATTTCAAAAAGGGATTTTAAAAGGGTTAAAAGATTTTAAAAATTTGTAATTACAGTACACCAGATGTCGAAGTTTTTAAAAAATTTGGAAGATTTGAAAAGGTTTTATAAAAATTTAAATCCTTCTGAAATATTTTTTATTCATTGAAATAATTGAATTATTTGAAATCTACAATTAGTAAAATCTTTTTAAATCTTTTAAAATGTTTTGAAACCTTTTCAGACCGTTCCAAATCTTCCAAATGTTTTAAAAACTTTGAAATCTGGTGTACTGCAATTTAAAAATTTTTTAAAATCCTTAAGACCTTTTGAAAATCCCTTTTTGATATCTTTGAAACCCTTTACACCTTTAAAATCCTTTTTAATATCTTGAAATCTTTGAAACACTTTGAGATCTTGAATGCGTCTATCTAGTTTATCTTTAGTGTAATCTGGTGTATACTCACAAAACCGCGGGGCGAAACTCTTGAAAAATCCGTTATATGGACATGGCTCATACTAATTATGAAACTGAGTTAACATCGGCAAGTTAACAGCAAAATTAATTTAAGCTTCTCGTAAGAAATTCAAGGAGACTCCAAGGTTAAAAAAGAATTCAAGGAGAATTACAGGTTTTCAAGGTCGCTGGACACCCAGTTTACAGAAATAATTCGCCGCTACTTAACTCTCATCATTTGATTCGCAGACTCATCGCTGAAATTTTTATAAACATTCGAATCAAATTTTTTGTTGCAGTAGTTATGTTTATAAATTTGTAAATCTGTGGAAAAGAAAAAAAGTTTAAATAAGAAAATATTAAGAATTCAATTAAACTTACGATATATTACGTTTTAAAAGTATAAAAGTACTTATCTCACTTGTGAATAGCTGTTATTCCTTCCAGGTATAATGCATTAATTGGCATGCACCAAATATGTTATAAACATAAATCAATCCGAGTACTAGTATTTGCAGTGATTATTTAAAAAGAGGACACCTACAGTTGATGATATTTACCGATACTCTTGTCGTCAAAAGCGTTTGATTCTCATATTTAATTTAATAAGTAAAACCGCAGATTTTATTACCAATTAATTACTTCCAACCTGCAGATATTCACATTAATTAATTAATTAAGTTCGAAGTACATACATTTTGACACTTGTCAAACGAAAAATATCACTCATGTGCCGTCACATTAGTGAAAACCAACTCCAATTTAAAAACAGCACGTAATGCACGTCCCAATAGGATTTGTGAACACTGTTTAATGTCGTGTTACACTTTTTTTCAATTCATAACTAATTATTTATTTGAAATGCGGGTTAAACCCTGGGGAACATAACCTTCTTTCATAATTAGGTTATAAGTCTTTGCGCACGTCTTCTGAGTCTCGGAGCCTTTAACCAATCAGCGCAAGATCTCGAGCGCGGAAGATTTGAAAAACGAATTAAGATCGCCTATACAATACTTTTTTGCATTTCACAGATGCACAATGGGTTGCATTGTGTGCTAAAGTTATAATCATCATATTCCCTATGAGTTTTGCACGTTTTCTCTCTTGATTGCAAACTGAATTAAACCACTAAAAAATATTTTTTACATTTTTTCTTTGAAACCTATGCATTATTTTGAATTAAAAACTGTGCAGTTTAATTTTCAATCAAAAAGATTAACTTTTGACCAAAAAAAGCAATTTAGTTAAAAAGTAATTTTTTACTAAAAAATAAAAAACGAATTTTTAACAACATAATTTAATATTGAACCAAATAATACAATTTGTAATCAAAAGATATGAATTCTAAACAAAAAATAAAATAGTACACTTTTTGATTAAAAATAATAAAGAACCATTTTTACAGTAACCTACAAATAAATACAATAAATTACAGGAAAGTGAAACTTCTATCTATCACGTGAATTAAGATGACTAAATGATCGCTTTTATAATAAAGCTTCTATGTGTTAACCTTAAAGGAATCGTAGAATATTGAAAGACAATAATAGTTCTTAAAAAACAAAAATCTTACATTTGGAGCACCAAACATAATGATTAAATATTATTAAAATGTTGTCACAGGCTAAGATGGTTACAGTCCAACGTGTCGAATACATTTTTTGGTTAGAGTTGGATTTTCATATATTTAGAATAGTTTTTGCACGGGGCTGTCCCGGTATTTATCATCAGTCACGGCAGCATTTATAATTCAATCAAGTGATCTGATGAGAGCTGTGTGCACCGACATATTGGACAAAGCCTGGTTTTTACCCCATCATTCACGGACTGGGTTGCAGTCAAGTGCACGATGGGGGGACC
>JAAAKG020141902.1:0-11742 GCA_010014905.2 Druon quercuslanigerum
ATTATAAGTAAATAATTTAATAAATTATTAATAAATTAAACATACAGAAATGCTGTATAAAATTTAAAGAAAATATATAATTTAAAAGTTATTAGTATGATTCAATGAAAATGATTGTTTAATGTTTTTTATGTTTTGAACTGATTCACTGCTAAATTATTCTAATAAAACTTTTAATTTCTAGAATTAGTTTCAAATGTTATTAGTAAATCAAATTTTAAGAAATAAAAGTTTGAATTTGAAAAAAGATAATAAGTAAAGATTATTTAAATTCTTGAATGAAAGTTGTAGTTAAATGCTTCTTATATTGTGACATAAATAATTTATTATTAGGTAAATAATTTTTTCAAAATATTAAATTCCATAAATTAAACATTTAGTTTCCTAAAATTAGGTGACATGAATTCATTATTTATTGGAAGCTTATATAATTGAATATTGGATATAATTTTCATAATAAATGTTTATTTATATCTGAATTTTGATTTTGAAATTATTTGCAATATTAAACGATAATTTTAATTTTTACATAATTTTTTTAATTGATACAAATAATTGTTTAATGCTTTTAATTTCATGAAGTTGTGTGATGTTGTGAAATGAGTATATGACTAGAATTTTAACAAATATATTTTAACTTCACTGACATTAATTGAAAATGTTATTAATAATTCTAATTTTGATAAAAATATAAAGTAGAAAACTGATTAATTAATCAACAAATGATTAATTTTTTTCACAATATCAAAGTTCACTAAAATCTAAAAGGACATAAAAAAATTAAAATCATCGACTTAAATCTCGCTCTTTAGGTATTTACACTACGTACAATCAGTCTCAAAAGTTGCCTATCTTTAAAATGATTTATAAAATCGACAAAAAAAAATCTATTATTAATTTCTGTAAATATTGATGGATGCTTCTAAGCACACTTCAGAAAAAATTATTCAGGGTAAAATTGTTTATTTAAAAGTACATTTTTTATTTAATCGTAATGATCAAGGCCTCATTTTGTTTTTCAAAGAATTCTCGAAATTTCTATTTGGGTTGATTTCATTAAAAAAATTAATGGAAAAATCATACTGTTATTATTATTAAAAACAATCATAGTTTAAATTTTAATTAACACCACTCAAATAGAATTTTAAAAAGGCCTTCAAAGAATAAAATGAGGCCTTGCTTATTAGGGATAAATAAGGATTGTAACCTTTCCCTAAAGAGAAACCAAAATCTAGAACACTAAATAACTACTGTTAAATAAACAATTTTAACCTAAATTATTGTATCTAAAGCACAGTTTTCAAGATTCCCGGAAATTAATAATAGATATTTTTTTTATTTTATGAATCATTTCAAAGATTGGCGACTTTTGATATTGACTGTACGTATTGTACATCCTTAATATTATTCGTAGTAATATTAAATTCTGCATTACATGGATTCATTGAATACATTATTTCAGATTTTAAGTCAGCGAAACTTTGACCAGTAAAAAATTTAAACAAATAAATAGTTATTTAAAAATTGGTTAAATGATCAAAATGGTAGTCTAGTTAAAAATTAATTCGATTGACATCAATTTATTTTCTTGAAAAATCGGCCTATTTCCCCCCTTATGAGATAATTTTGTGCTCTGAAGTCGACAATGTTGGAAAGCTTTGAATCTCGAAAACAGCTTTCCTTTGTGTGAAAATAATCCCTCTGCCTGCATCCAATCTCTAATTTATCCTGCACATAATCCTGATTGCGATTGCGGATTCATCGGAGGATAAATTTCATCCTGAAGTTAAGAAATCTTCTTCGACTTGGTAACCATATAACGGAGAACAAAATGCCCAAGAAACGCTCAGAGCGAAACCGAATAATTTTCGCTACTAATTAATTAAGACCGACGCCGGTCGTCATTACTAGTGGATCTTGAGCTTTATAATTAGTTTCATTCCCAGAGCACAAGAAGGGTACCGTTCTGATTCCATTTAATTACTACTGATTGATCAACAAATTAGTTTACTTTTAAAAAATTTATTCTTTTAATTAATCGAATTATTATTTAATTATCTAAATAAATATAGTTATTTAATTTAAATTTATTCATCAAACTATTTATTTGCTAAAATTGTTTACCACTCAAAGTCTCGCTGAATCCGTGATATTTGTATATCATTAAAAATGAATATGTACAATCTAAATTGTTTAAACACTATCTATAATTTTTAAAAAAATTTTCCTATCGGATACTCAGTTAAGGTAATAAAAATAATTAAACATATAATTTTATTAAAAAGCTTAAAAAATTCAAAAATAAATAAACTTTTATTATACAAATGATATCAAATATTAAAACACATTAACATATATAAATTAAAAAATTGAATGCAGATACACATTTCACAAGATCAGAATCATTTGAAAAATTCTGTAATTGAAACAGGGACCTTATAATAATAAAAAAATTTTATTATGGAAATTATATCCAATATTCCAATATAGAACATTTAAATTGAAACAATTAAACTTTTTAGCTAATTTTAAGAAACAACATTTATTCTTTATTAATTTAATATTTTGAAAAATACTCAGCTAATAATGAATGAATTGTTTCACAATATCAGAAGTTTTTAAACATAATTTTCAATAAAGCATTAAAATGAGTTTTACTTGATATATTTTTGCAAATTTGAACGTAAATTTCTTAAAATTTGATTTGTAAATACAATTTTAAACTCATAGCAGAAATCATAAGTGTTAATAGAATCAATTAATAGTTAGTTAACAAGTTCACAACATAAAAAGCATTAAACAATCATTTTTATTGAATCATCCTAATAAGTTTTACATTATATTTTCTTTAAATTTAAAAATACATTTCTATATATTTAATTTATTAATAACACCTCCTGGTTGTGCAAATTCCTGAGTGTTAGGTGAGGCCTTCGCGGTCCTCAATTAAAGGCCCTTCTATCACTTTGGACGGGTCAACTTTAAGGTTGCCAGCCAGGTGCAGGGGGAGCCTGTCGTCGTACAAGGAGATCGGGAGCAGACCTAAATAACTGCCCCCGGTCTGACCATTACCCAAATTAAGTTGCACCACAGCAAAGGCGCCTCTGCAGTTTTGCAGAGGGCCATAGCTGCGAGGCACACAGGCATCTCGCTAATCCAGGAACCCTAGTTAGTACGGGGTGCCATTAGGGGTTTAGTAGTGGCTGGTTTTTGTTACAGGGACCCCAAGGCGGCCAATGCAAGGGCTTGCATACTGGCGCAGGGAATCAACGTCGTCCCGCTGCTTGAGCTGTGTTCCAGGGATTTGATGGAAATAGCCACGAATCTAAAAGGAATAGGAAGGCTAGTGATGGAATCGGCTTAATTTCCATATGACAGCGACACCAATACACCCGTGGAGGTACGTACACTGGTGGAATACTGCAACGTAAGGGGTCTTCCTCTTCCGTTGGGGTGCGATGCTAACTCTCACCATACTCTGTGAGGTAGCACAGACGGCAACTCAAAGGTATTCCACCTAGTGGAATACCTAATTACTACTGATTTAAATATTCTTAATACGGGAAACACCCTGACGTTTCGTAACTCGGTCAGGGAGGATGTCATTGACATCAATCTCTGTACCGGTAGTCTTACAGATAATATTAAGAAGTGGAGAGTCTCAGATGAACCCACTCTGTCAGATCACTCGCAGATACAGTTCAAGTTGGAATCCACTGTGCCCATTTCTGACCCTAAATTGGCCCAAAATCCAAGACGAACGGACTGGGTTAAGTTTTCCACGAAAATAAGAAGCGCACTCTCAGAGGTGCTCAGGTCAATTAGAGACTTGGACACTCAGGAGATGGCGGCCGAGACTTTCACGAAAGTCATAAAATCTACCTATGAAAGTAACTGTCGACCTTCAAGAGTCCGAAAGGCTGGACAGAACCAGTGGTGGAATGGGGGACATTTGGACCTCATTCAGGACAACGAGAGATGAATACAGGAGTACAATAAGTATGTCAAAGCATAAAAGCTGGACCAACTTTTGCACAAATATCAAGAAAGGAGCAGACGCGGCTAGACTGGATAACCTGCTCTACAAAGTTAGGAGAAGAGGGGAACAGACCTTCGAAGCAAATAAAGTCGCCTGTGGCCCAACTGGGCCCAAATCGGCGGCCAGCTAACGATATTGTTACCCCAGCCAGGGTCAGGTGGGCCCTGAAGTCCTTCAGTCCTTACAAGTCTCCCGGTCCAGATGATATATCCAGTCTTCTTACAGAAGGCTGGTGAAATCATCATAGGGCCAGTTGTGAGAAATGCTAGGGCTAGTCTGACTTTGGGTTACGTTCCGGAGGCATGGACGGGTGCCAGAGTAGTTTTTATTCCGAAAGCAGGCAGGATGGGGTACTTTACTCAAGTATTTACTTCACATTAGCCTCACATATTTCCTACTAAAAACTGTAGAAAGACTTGTGCATAGAGGTATCCGCGATAAGGTCTTGTCAAGTAGGCCACTTCACCAGCATCAACACGCGTAGAAGGCTGGTTACTCGACGGAGACGGCCCTAAGCACAGCCCTAATCGAAGAACAACTGAAGCTGAAGTGCCTTGCGATTGTAACCTTTATGGACATTGAAGGAGCCTTTAACTACACCTCGGGAGAGGTGATCAGGGCGACCATGATTTCACATAGAGTGCTTATGGCAATTGTTGCCACGTGTTGGCCAATCGGAACCTAACTACAGCTAAGGGTGAAACCACATTATGTGGAACCGTTGACTCGGGAAGTCCGCAGGGAGATGTTTTATCACACATGCTGTGATGCTTGGTTGTAGATGAACTTCATTTGCTCACGAGTCAAGGCCACCACGTTATAGGCTATGCAGACGATATATTGGTTAACGTGCGCGGTCAGCATCTGGATGCGCTCTTCGGAGTAATGCAGCAAGCACTAAGAATAGTAGATTCTTGGTGCAAGAAAACTCGACTATTAGTCAATCCGAGCAAGACGGACGCAGTTGTATTCACCAGAAGGTATAAGTGGAGAACCACGAGTATACTGAAACTGGCATGACAACAACTGAAAATCAAAGGACAAGCTAAATATCTAGGAGTTATCCTAGATAAGAAGCTGCCATGGAACGAGCACCTGGAAAACAAGTGCAAGAAGCTAGTAGTGACTCTCTGGCTTTGTAGGAGAGCGGTGGTCTGTTAGAGAAAGATCGAACTGTCTACTGTGAAGACTCGACTGGAAAGGATCAGGGGACTTATTCTGAGAGGCATCACTGGTGCCTCGAAGTCGACACCCACAATGGCTCTGGGGGCACTTATAGGTTTGGAGCCTCTCCATCTCACCATCAAGGCCTTCACTGCGAAGGCGGCCTAGATATTAAATGTGGCAAATGATAGCAGTATCTCGACAATTGTGCGGATACCAATCGATATTGTGAGGAGGCCGACACTGAGCATGCTCAGGAAAAAAATGTCCACTGGTCGCTATCTCTTCGACAAGAAATATCGTATAAGCCTATCCACTAGAGTGGAATGGTTTAACGGTGAGGAACACCTGCCCAGTGATGGAGCCAACTGGTTTACAGATGGCTCCAGGAACAGGGAAAACGCAGGAGCCGGTGAATATCGTAGAAGGAATGGAATGGATTTTACCATTGCGATGGGTCCCATTCTACAGTTCTACAATATGAGATTATGGTCATACTCCGCTATGTGCCTATAAGGCAGGGGAGTGTGGCAATAAAAGAAACATTCATATCTGCTCAGACAGCAGGACTGCTGTCATGGCTCTGAATAGAACAACGACCACGTCACTACTAGTTTGGTAGTGCTTTGAGGCACTGAATAAGCTAGCGATAGACAACCGAGTCACTCTGCTTTGGATCCCTGGACACAGTGGAATCAAGGGCAATGAGATATCAGACAAGCTAGAAAAACTAGCAGCAAAAGAAGATTTTACTGGACCTGAGCCAGTTGTAGGCATTTCCAGTAGTCTAGTTACTGAAGATATTAACAGTTGGCAGACCGTGGAACATTAAAATGAGTGGAGTTCGGCCTCAGGCTGCACACAGCCTAGAATACTCCTAGGCTCAAAGCTAAGCCCACACGGAGAAAAGGAATTACTCAAGCTCAGGAGAAAGGAAATCAAAGTCCTAACAGAAATGTTTATAGGACACGGAAACCTCCGTTACCACAGGCATAAGATAGGGCTGGAAGAAAGTCCCCTCTCTCGTCTGTGCGCACAGGATAATGATACGTCTACTCATATCCTCTGTCACTGCCCTACGATTGTGGGGAAACGTGTAATACTCGCAGGCAGTATCTGCATCAATGAGTCTGAAATATTGGCCAACAGCGTGACAGCGGTCGTCTCCCTACGGAGAATGCTAAGGAGTCACGCTTAAGGCTTAGAAGGGGACGCAACGGGCAAGCGTCAGGGGCTGTAAGGGTCTCAACCCAGAATAATAATAATAATAATAATAATAATAATAATTTATTAATAACCTTTAAAAATATTTTTAACAACATGGATATATATTTACTCATAATTTTAAAAATTGAATTTTGACACTGATTTCACTTCATGAGCGTCAAGAAAATTATATAATTCTAAAAGAGGTATTCTAAAGAAAAAATAAACTTTTATTGTGAAAGTAATGGTTGATATTTAATTACATAATCTAAAAGTGAATAATCAATTTATGTTACTTAATTTAAATTGAAACTTTACAAAATGTTTAAAAAAAATTCAAAGTTACACTTTTAAATCTTCAAAAATCTAAAATTTATTTTAATTTCCTTTAAATTATTTCAAATTTTAAATAAATCAAAAAGATTTTTTAAAACTTAAAAATATCTTACAAAATTATTCGAATTTTTCTTAAATTATAAAAAAATCTTCCGGATTCTTTTTGACCATTTTTTAAATCTTTGAAAATGTTTTAAACTCTTTTTGAACACAATCTTAAAATAAATGTTAAAAAATAAAAAACTATTTAAGATCTTCCCACAAATCTGTCAAAAATTTGTCTATTCTTTTGAAGCCTTTCTAAATTCTTCAAAATCTTCGAAGTTTTTGGTATCAAATTTTAAAAGATCTACATTTTTTTTTAATTTTTCAAAATCGTTTTAAGTTTAGAATTACGTATGTATCTTTTAAAAAATTCTGAAATCTTTTGTAATGATTCAAAATTTTTTAAATATTCTTTTCAAATTATTATTAAACACAAATAATCACTTCAAATATTTACAGGAATCTTAGAACATTTTATTTATCCTGAAGCATTTCAAGATTTTAAAATAACTTCAATATTGAAATTACACATTTTTTTAATCTAAATTTTATTTTAAGTTTTTAAAACCTCTTTTCAAATTTTATATTATACTAAAAATTTGAAAAAAGTCCTAAATTAATTTTAAAAAAATTAAAATGTTTCCTAAAACTTTTTAAAAATTCTTGAAAATTCAGATAAATTACATAAAATAAAAAATTATTTAAAAAATTTCCAGAAACCATAAAAACAATTTTCTCTTTAACATTTTTTAATTTTTAAAAACTTTTAACTATTTTGTTGCAAACTCACTTTTTTAAGTGATTGAAAGAAGCATTTTTTTTTGTTAAAATTTTATTTTTGTACCTCAAAATTTGAACATTTAAGTTCAAAATGAAATTTTTTGGGAAAATTGAACTATTTTTTTAGAAATTGATCTTTTTCGATATAAATTTCAACTAATTGGGTGATTTACTTCTTTCGTTTAAGATTGATCGCTCTCACTAAAAATACAACTAATTTGTCAAAAATTTTTTTTTTACGTAAAATTTAATTTTTTTAAATGAAAATGTAACTTAGATATTTTTGGTTAAAAATTATTCTTTTTTAGCTTAAAATTCAAGTTTTTATTTACAAATTCCACTGTTTTACAGAAAGTTCGTCTTTTAGTTTGAAAATTCAACAATTCAACATTTTCTGGTACTAAATTTATTGTCATATGAAATACTTAAAAAAATTTATTTTTACTTAAGCATTTAAGATTTTAACTGAAAAATATTAAATATACCAAAAGACGAATTTTAAACCACAAAATGAATTTTTAGGGACAAATTTTCAACAAAAACAATTCATTTTTAACAAACTAGTTCAACTTTTAAGCAAATATTTGAACTTTCAACCAAAAAATATCAATTCGAAGCGAAACTCGGAACTATTTTGTCTCTCTTTCTCTCTCTCTCTGTTTTGTCACGCCTGGGTGAACTTTGACTGCAGCTAATATTCCCCCTAAAGAGAATTTTATATATAAATAAAAATATATTGAATTAAACAAAAAAGAAACGAATTTTTGCAAATATTCATAAATTTCAGTTTAAAAAATAAATGTAAAAAAAAAGAATTTTCAACAAAATAGTTACATTTTCTACCAAACAAAAAGGTAAATCATGAACCAAAAAAAAAATTTCTGACAAAGTATAAATTGCTAACAAAAAAGATAACTTCAACCATATAGTTAAATTTGCTACAAAAATTTTTTAATTTGCGAACATTAGAAATCAAATTGTTGATTATTCTTTAACAAAAATTAATTTCCAACAAAAAAAAAAAATGAATAAATTTTCAATGAAATAGTAAAATCTTCATCTCGAACAAATCAACATGAATGAACCAGATGATCATTAAATTTTTACCAAAAGAGTGGAATTTAAAAACCAAAAAGACGAATTTTCAACAAAAAAGACACAATTTCTACCAGAACTGAAACATTTAAATTACCCATTAAAAAATTTAATTTAATAATAAACGCAACAAAATAGTTACACTTTTCATCAGAGATCAATTTTAAACAAAAAAATTAATTTTTGACAAAGTGGTTTAACTGTTACTTCAGTAGTTGAATTTTTAACCATAAGAATAATTTCTAATAAATAATGTACTTAATTGTTTATGATTCAACCAGAAAATATTTTTATTTCAGATTAGTAACAATCGAAATCAAGCAAATACTCTATTTTTAACAAAATAGTTTAATTTTTAGGCAAAAATTACATTTTTCAACGAAAATGTTTGAAAAAACGACTTTTTAACAAATTATTTTAACTTCTAAGTTGAGTTATTTAATTTTAAACTATAAAGGGGAAATTCGGAACCAAAAATAAAATATCTAAATTTTCAACAATAAAAATCAATTTGTAATAAAAAATGTAATAGTTTATATTCTTAATAAAAAGAATTTTAATTTTATATGAAAGCAGTTAAATTTTACCACAAAAGACGAATTTTAACAAAATATTTATATCCCCAACCAAACAGATTAATTTTCAAAAAAAGAATTTTTTGCAGTCAAGAAGGAAACAAAATTTGTCAGGAATTGATCAATCTTTTACAAGGCAGTTGAATTTCCAATTTTCTAAAAAACAGTTGAATTTACTACTATAAGTTGGATTTTATTCCAAAATATTTTTAATTTTAAATAGTTTAAAAATCCTTAAAAAACTTCTAAAATTATTTCAAAGTCGTGATAAATGTGCATGTCGTTATACATTTTAAAAAATTTCTTAAATTATGTTTTGAAATTTTTTCAGAACTTCTAAGCTTCTTTTAAAACTATTAACATTTTTTCTTTAAATTAAAAAAAAATCCTGCAAAATTAAAAAAAAATCCTTAAAATCATTCAGATTCATTTTTGGTAATTTTAGAAATCTTTTTAAATATTTCCTTAGGACATTAATTTCAAAAAATAAAAAATTATTTTTAATTTTCCTAGGACTATTGGGAAAATGTTTTTTATTCTTTTGAAGCTTTTCACAAATCTAAAAAGGCTTCTAAATTTTTTATTCGATATCTGCAAAAATTTATATTTTGTTCCAAATTAGATTTTTAATTTTTCCTGGGAATAATAGGAGTTTAATATTTCTTTGTACAACCATTCGATTATCACAGTGTTTGAAATTTAATGAAATCCTTTAATTATGAATATATTATTTTAGAGTTATTTTTCAAATGAAAATAGTTTATAAAGGTTAAATCAGGCGTTTACATTTGTTATGCTACTAAGACTTTGAAATTATAAATTTAATTACTAATATTAAATTTAATATGTGAAAAAAATTCCACAGTTTCGCTCCGCTGGGAATCGAACCCTGATGTTCCGATTTCCGGTGGAGTGCTCTACTTTAATTTTTGCATGTAGATTTTTGATTTAAAGAAATTAAAAATACAGTTTTAAAGGCTTAATAAATTACAAATTAGAAGCTTTTAAAATCGCTAATTTTTAATACAAATAATTTTTAGGTAACATTACGTGCAAATTGAGATCTTCACTATCGATTTAAGATACTTCTCAGAATTCAGAATTTTTCGTTTATCTAAAATTTTAGAATAAAGTTTTATCTGTGAAAAAAGCTCCCTCCGTTTCGCGTCATTGGGAATCGAACCCTGGTCTTCCGATTTCGGGTAGGATGCTCTACCCACTTCTCTACCCAAGCTTAGTGGGTAGAGCACCCGGCCGGCAATCGGAAGACCAGGGTTCGATTCCCAGCGGAGCGAAATAGAAGGGTCTTTTTTTAAAGATGAAATTTAATTTAAAAATTATAGAAAAACGAAATATTCTGAATCTGAGGGGTAATTTAGATCGATGCTGAAGATATCCATTTCTAATTTTCTTTAAATTAAAAATCTACACGTAAAACTTAAACCTAAAATGGAAAATTTTGTATGTGAAAGATTTTCTAATCATGCATTGTAAGCTGAAGAATATCAGAATTGAAAAATATGAAAATTTAACTAATTTTTTTTTTAAAACTATAGAAATCAAACTTGGGCAGATTTTTTTCGGAAAATTCGTCAAATTTCCTTTTTTTTAAAAAAAAAGAGACAAATTGACATTGACAATGAGATAATTAATTTTTTAGAACATTATAAGCGAATAAGAAGAACAAAGGGAAATTCGCATTATTGCCAATTCGATTGAAACAAGCAAGTGCGACGGCGTATTATCGATTTATCTGTCTACTTGTCTCTGAGAGGATATGCTTTTCATACATTTTTAACAAAGCTGTCAATCAGATTTCCAGCCCCCTTCTTACGGATCTAGTCATTTTTTTATGAATTATTAAATTTGAAGCAAACTAGATTAAATTTATTTTAACAATCAACAATTTAACAATTCAACTCTTTTCGATTAAATTAATATAATAATAATAATCATAATAATAATATTTTCCTGGAAATAGTTAAATTTTCAACTAGAGATAACTTTTGAAATAAAATGATCAATCATTTATTTAAAAAAACGAATTTATAACGAAGCAGTTTAACTTTAGACACAGGAGTTGAATTTTCAACTAAAAGTGATAAATTTTCAAACAAAAATAATATTTTTCAACCAAACAAAAATAAATTTTCAACCAAAAACAGAACTGTTAAATTTTTAACTAAAAGATAAATTTTTAACCAAAAAAGAAGGAATTTTTATCAAAATATATCAATTTTCAAACAAAGTTCTATCAAAAAAAATTATTTTCTACCGAGAAATACGAATTTTTAACAGAATATAAAAATTTTGACTGAAAGAGATTACTTTTGTAATTGAAAATGGAATAGTTCAATTTACAGTAAAAAAATTTAATTTACAAAAAAAAAATTAATATTTTAGTTGTCGATCTTAAGTTTATTGACCAGATAATATTTAATTATTAATTTTAGATGTTAATTTTGTTTGTCTACTGGTCTATATCAATATTATTAAAATATT
>JAAAKG020141903.1:0-11741 GCA_010014905.2 Druon quercuslanigerum
CGCTAATATATCGCCAAAAAAATCCACTAGGTGGCAACGCGTATAATTATCTCGTTACCATTGTTTGTTAGCAATATGCTTATAAGAAAAGCGATTGAACCAAAATCTGTACTGTGTTTCATTATTTGTGTAGTGTGGCATGGAAAATGTCGCCTAAATTTTCTAAACAGTGTTGTATTCCTTTCGGAAAAAAGGACACACAAATGCAAAAAAAATGTACGTATACCAGCGTCATCTCAGGAAGTTCAATTTCAAAATTTGCAAGCCACGGATCGTTTGTGCAACACGTGTGCGAAAACAATTAATCAAATGCCTTTGAGTGATAATGATTCTTCACGTAAGTTTTTTCGTCTCGGTTCTTTATTATTAATAAGTAAAACGTGTAACTGCATTTTTGAAAAATTTTATTAGAGACAAATAATGTCAAAATCCAGGATTTTTTTCTTTTTGAATCTTCTGACAGCAAGGAAGATACGTGTTCTTTATTTGAAGATGATGGTGAATCAGATGTTAGTATTAGGGAAGCTAATGTTACGTTGATAAATTCTATCTTTCATACGATATCGGTTGGACAAGGAATTTTACATCTATCCGAAAAGACTCCAGGTTTTTTCATTAATCTTTACCTAATTACTATATTTTCACATTTTATGCACATAGATTTACGATAACATGACATATTGTATTATAGGAAAAGCTTCACTCGAAAATGTCAAAACAAAAGTACAAGAATTTTACTTATTAATAATCAAGAACCGCGACGAAAAAACTTACGAGAAGAATCAGTATCACTCAAAGGCATTTGATTAATTTTTTTCACACACGTGTTGCACAAACGATCCGTGGCTTGCAAATTTTGAAATTGAACTTTTTGAGATGACGTTGGTTTACGTACATTTTTTTTGCATTTGTGTGTCCTTTTATTCCGAAAGGATTACAACACTGATTAGAAAATTTAGGCGACATTTTCCATGCCACACTACACAAATAATGAAACACAGTACAGACTTTGGTTCAATCGCTTTTCTTATAAGTATAGTGATAAAAAACCATGGTAAAGAGATAATTATACGCGTTGCCACCTAGTCGGTTTTTTTGGCGATATATTAGCGTTTTTGTAAAAAACGGAGCACAGCGCGCGAAGTCGAACTCGGACGCAGCAACGAAAAAAATTATTTCTTGAAAACTGCTAGAGAGCACATCATTCTGCAAATTGATTTATTATTTTTATTGTTAAAAGATTATGAAAAAAAATCACGAAAGAAAAAAAAAACTACCTTTTTCGAGATATTTAACTTTTAATTTTCTTTTCGTTAAATTTATTAAAAAGAATAATAAATTTTATAATATATCATTTATAATTAAAATGTAGACAAAAAAACCTAACTTTTATGCATAGATCAAATTTCAATTTGAGCAGTAGTTTCGTAGCAATAGAAGTTTTAACAATGAGATATTTTAAATGCTTAAAATATTCAAAAAATCGTATTTCCGAAAAAAATGCTTTAAACAAAAAAAGACGAAATAGGTATCTAATATTTTTTGACGAAGAATCGAAAAAAATTACTCGAATGAAATCTAAAATTTGAGTGTAAATTTGATATACATAAGGTCAAGAATTGATTTCTCATACAATTTTATTATTATAAACCAATTTTAAAGACTTGTGTTATTTTCATTCTGTTCTGCAAAGAAAAAAATTCGGTACGATCCGATACGTTTCAAAATAGCTGCTTAAACTTTCTAAACCGCAGAAATTTGCTAATACCTAATATTTAGGTTAGCTATAAAAAATTTAGAGTAACGAATATAACATATTCGTCCTCATTTCTTGGGAAAATTTGTCTTACATTTTATATGTATTGAAACAGCTTACTTATATCACCTAACTCTAGAATGTTGTCAACAATTAACATTTATGCTTGTTATAAATATCTTAAAATAAGAAAAGGCAATATTTACCATTTCTTGCAAAACAATTTGCTCTGTCTAATATGTATAGAATTTGCATTAAATCATTCATATTAAAATAGCTTATCAGTGGTTGAAGAATCCAGAAAATTCTGATACATTCAAGATGAGAAAGAATTTTTTCTTCTGGAAATACTATGAAGATTTTCTATTTGCTCACTTAAATTACTTTAACGAAGCAATTTTGCTATTTTTCAACAATAATTATTTATCGCATGGAATCATTTTAGCTCCTAAAATTATTTGATGGTAGACTAAATCCATGACATATACACCTGAAAGGGCGATGATTTAGTAACACAATTTTCGACCCCTTCTTGATTGTCGGTACCACCGACAAGGCGAGGCAGGCGCATCACGGATTTGATTTTTTGACCCTAAAACACAGAACAACGCCACGCCTGACCCAAGCCACAGCCTACGGGTATAGTGATTGCAGCACGCTCACCACACAGGCCATCTAGCACGGCCGCACCTCGGTCAACCACAGCTCACTTGCAGCCATTTTTGGCGCACCTACCGCCCACTACGGCACCACTACCGCCTGCTATGGCATCACCGCCGCTGATTACGGCGCCAATACCGCCGAGTACAGTACCATTGCCGCCTGTCACGGCACCACTACCGCCGGCAATATCACCTACCACTACGTACGCAACTTTACTGGTAAACCCTCTCATCGACTGGCGACCTCTCATTCAGGCTATCAGAACGCCAGATTTACCTCTACCTACCTTTGCCGGAATGGATCACGAGGATCCAGAAATTTTCCTAAGCATCTGTAAAAATTTCTTCACAGAAGTCTCCATTGATCAATCTCTGTTGTCCAGCATGGTTATAAATTCATTGACGGAAAAGGCCTGAAAATGGTACGAGGTCTACAAAACCTTGTCCTTGCCATGGGCAAAATTCCGGTTTCTACTGATTTAGCACTTCGCCGGAATATCGGCAATAAACAAGCTTCACATAAATATGCAACGAAGCAGAAAGAGCGTGAGACCGTAGGGGTATTTCTACAGAGAAAATACTTACTTGCCATTCGGTTACTGTCACAGCTAATCGAAAATCAGATAGTGTCCCTCCTGCTAGAGGCCGTCCAGGACGAAGGCGACGAGAGCGAGGAGAACTTTAAGAAAACAGGTCGGGAGCCTCCTAACAAGAATGCCGCGGCCAGTACGCCACCGGCATCCAGCCACGAGACAGCTACCGCCAGCCGGCGTCCGCTGCAGTGCCATTACTGCCCGGGGCAGCATTTCCACTGGAACTGTCCAGTTATCAAAACACGACAATCTGCTGCGGTTCCGGAAAACTGGAGAGGCCGGGCGGCCGAAGCGGACGCTTCTGCCGTCCTGACAAACCCAAGCGCGCCCCGGTTTTAAGCGCCGTGTCAACTGATCTTGGCAGCCTTCCCCGGGTGAGGGTAAGGTTAGGCCAGAGAGAAATTATTGCCGAGATCGACACACTAGCTTCAGAAAACTTTGTAAACGAGTCAATTCTGACTCCGCACGAATTAAAAAGCCGCACCCCCCCCCCACACACCTCACGCGCTACTTGCAGCCGTAGGAGCCACAATAAAACTGAACGGGACTATTCAACTACGCCCGAATCTACAGGAAGCCGACTATCCGGGCATAATTCTACGTCACCCCGGATTGAAGGGCCGAGGTAATACTTGGGCGTCCTTGGTTAAAGGAGCATAAGTTCATCCACGATCACGTGGCTAAATGCATCTTCGTTGACAATACCGGCCGACAGCGTGTATATCTCAGTCCCCTCACCCAAAACCACGAGCTTTCCTCCCCCACAAAAGAGATTGTAGTTTTAAGCAGCTTCCCGGCCGAACTACAGGAAAATTTTCACAAGCTTGTCCAAGTACACGGGGGGGAGCGCGGTTAAATCAAACCCTCGCAAACGTGCAGCACACCATCCAATTGAAAGATCGTTCACATCGACGTGCAAGTACTAGAGGTGCTTCGAGACGGGATAATAGAACCCACCACGTCCTCTTTTAGTTCCGCCATCTTAATCGCCGGGAAGAAGGACAGCGATTATCGATTTTGCTTCGACTACCGTAGGCTCAATGTTATGAAAGTCGACGCTCCCCAATGGCTGCCTAGGATCCAATAAACCCTCAAGTACCTAGGCACAGCCAGAATATTCTCCACTTTAGATTTAAAGAGTGAATATTGGCAAGTATCCAAGGCGCCAGGTTCCCGCCAGTTCACGGCCTTGACCACGCTTGGAGAGAGTCAATTTCAATTCAGAGTCATGCTGTTTTTTTAAAAGGATGCTCCTAGCACGTTCCAGAATATGATGCGCCAAGTCCTGACAGAACAATAGGGAGTACTTGCCATAGCCTACCTTGACGACATTATCGTATATTCGAAGGATTGGACCGAGCACCTGCTCCACCTGGCCCTCGTCTTCTAAAGGTTGACTATTTACGGCCTTACCGTAGCCCCGGCTAAATTCCAAACTTCCCTTCCGTACCTAGGACACGTCGTCAGTACGGATGGTAACTCAGCGCGAACTTGCGATTCTTGCGAAAGCAAGAATCTCACGTGGCTCGAGAGGCAGAAGGACATACACGACAAATTGACTAGGTGGGACCTGTTCCTTAGTCGCTTTCCGGGAACCGTCGAAAAAGTACCTGAAAAAATTACCAAGTTACCTGACGCACTTTCGATGCACCGAGCGAGAAGGACATCGAGCAGATGCTTCCACCGACGGCCAAAATAAATTGCCTAGACAGCGCCGAAACCACCCCAATTTTGAGTGCAGTAGCACGCGTAGCGTTGTTTCAAAAGGTTATCGAGGCACAGCCAGAGGACTCCTCTATAACTAACGACGTGCTGCGTTGGCGAGAGCTTGAAGGCAGTCCCCATCTCTCCACTCATGAAGCAGAATTCGTCAAAAGGCACCGGCTGACTGACAAATGGTGGCTAAGAGACGAAGCCGGTTACTGCAGGCTGTGGGTCTCTACGGCCCTCCGCGCACGGGTAATCTGGGATTACCACGACGCAGCTATAGCCAGTCATCCAGGGAGATGACCGGAGATGAACAGGGAGATACGCCGCCACGTAGCCGCCACCTGTGCATATGCTGCAAACCAGTTCGCGGACGGCAAACAGACGGAAAACGCCCGCGGCAGGCACATGCCGCTCGAGCTACGGTCACTGTCGACTTAGGGGGAGCGTTTAGACGTACGAGTGAGGGTCACCGGTACATACTCGTCGTGATTGACCTTTTCACCCGCTGGGTGGAGGCATTTCCGTTACAGGCCTCGGACGCGCCCCGGGTAGTCAGAATAATGGGGGAGGAAGTATTCTGTTTTTACAGGCCAGGTTTGGGCCGAGGCAAGCCGACGTTGCAGTTGCGAGCTCTGGACAACGCCCGTATACCATCCACGCGCCAATCCCACCGAGAGACGAAATCAAGAGTCAAAAAGGGACTCCAGCTGCGTTTAACCTTAAGGAACCAGAAAACCTAAGACAAACATTTGCCGGCCCCATTTTCAGGCACCTTCTCCTAGGCCGCTTTATTCTTTCCCGAGGCGAGTGAAAGTTACAGCCGGACGCTGAAAATCCACCACCAGAAGAGACCAACGAGGATAGACGAAACGAGGCACGCGCACGGCAGCCCGACTTCCAGGCATGGTACGCTGCCGCACCAAAACCCCCACGATATATCCCCGGTGATTGGATGTACGCACCCAATCACAAAGTATTGAACGCCATCTAGAATCCACACTAGCTCCAGCCCGACTGGGGCCCTTCTAGGTCCTCGATCACATCTCAGGCGAGATGTATTTAATCTGAAGGGACGGCAGTGCACAGAAGGTGAGCGACCACCTCCACCCGAGCCTATTACCGAACGCGTCGACGGAGCCACGAATCAGGACCCTGTCGTAGTCGTTGACACGGGGAAAAAAGGTAAGGACAGTTTTTCTTACCAAATCAACAAAGAACGAGAGGAGAAAGTCGACTTAACCGGGCGCCGACCAGACAGCCAGGGTGCCGCCAAGGGGGCTCACCTTGCTGCTATTCAGACGAAGAGGAAGAGGACAACGCCGTTAGCGTCAGGAGATGTTACGAACTTCGGCCGCACGCACCCCTGGCGTATCGGGATGCGCGAACCTACGCGCCTCGAAAGAAGCATCAATAAACGTCATGTCAGGGCTGCCGAGGCGCTCCCAAGATAAGCTATATATCGAGTAGAATGTGGCTGCCGCAAGGCACCATTTTAATTATTAATAGGGCTGCCGAGATGCACGCTAGATAGTGTATGTATAGAGTAGGGACTGGCTGCTGCAAGGCACCATTTTATTCAGTTAGCAGGATATCTGAGATGCACCCTTACACCATGTTAATATAGGTCAGAAATGGCCGCCGAAAGGCACCATTGCATTAGGAACGAAGGTGCCGAAACGCACTTCATTTCAGAATAGGACTAGCTTTAGGACGGGCACGTTTACAGGGGGAGCGGACAAGTCACAAAGATTTCTCACAGGGATAAGCAAACTCTACTTGGTAGGGATGGATTTATTGTGTTTCATTACATAGAAATGAGAACCCGTGAAATTAATGCAATCAAGTCTACCTGACCTCCACTCGAAATTAATGAAGAGGCAATTTGAGTAAAGGTGCGACGCGACCAGATGAAAATTTCACGAATTCTTTTAACGACGAGTTTGCTCACTCGAGTGACTCATCGGGCCTTTCTTAATGGGTTAGAAATTTTCCGGTCTGGCTTCGATGGTTTTGTCAACACGCGGGCCGGCCGTGTTGACATTCCAGAGGAAAACATCTGCCTCATGCCGGGCACGTACGCCATCGCCTCTCTCTTTTACTTCCATGCGCGCTCTCTTTCCTTTTCTTGTCGCTCTTTCTCTCTTTCTCAGGCAATAGCAGACCAAGCCGGGGATCTCAACCAAACGTTGAGATATATATTTTAAATATTAGAAAATCAGCTTTTCTTTTTATCTCCTGTAAATATTCAACATTTTTGTTTTTTACCTTGTACCTCCCCCCTCCTTTTAACGGACCCGTTAGCAGAATATTAAGAATTGTAATATGATGTAAATAAACGGGTAATCCGAAAGATTTGGTCTGTAATAACGATGATTTATTTAAGTGGGAGTAAAAGGGGTCGTTCAGGATTAAGGAATTTTTAATTTGAGTATTTTTTTTATAATTCACAATATGATTAAAATCCGGACGACCACTTCTGCTCCACCTAGCTTCATGACTCCCTAGGACAAATGAAGCTAGGTTAGTTCTAGGATAATTGACAAAAGCTAATCATTTTTTGATAATTCCTGCTATTTTCATTCTTAATTATAAGTTCAAAGTAGTTTTGTTAGGCTAAGTTAGCATAGGGTCGACGCGTGAAGG
The DNA here is from genome assembly GCA_010014905.2 of Druon quercuslanigerum. Classification (NCBI taxonomy): domain Eukaryota; kingdom Metazoa; phylum Arthropoda; class Insecta; order Hymenoptera; family Cynipidae; genus Druon; species Druon quercuslanigerum. The sequence continues at coordinate 7,365 of JAAAKG020141903.1, forward strand.
ATGGACGCAAGCGGGCCAGTCTGACAACGCCCACGGTTCGGTTGCGACTTCTTTGTCGTTCTCGCAGCCAATCGGCGCGCTCGAAGGCCGTCACACTACCACGAAGCGCTCTACGCTCGGTCGCCGAGAGTCGAGAGTGACTCTCATAGTTCAGTTGATCCACGAATTTCGAGAGGCCCAGAGTACCGCTTAGACCTCTCTCTCTCTCTGTATCAAGAAAGTCGAATAAACGCAGCATTTTTCCAAAATCTAGTATTCAATCTTTAAGATTACCAGTCCCTCTTATCCGCCTTCGTCTTATAGTATACTCGGGAGTTCCCAGTCGTTCCTTCGTTTATTTCAGTGTCGGAGTGCAGTTACGTTTCCTTCTCTACATCGTTGGAAGTTCATCGCCAGTGTTTTTTTTTAGTGGGCCAGTGAGTGGAAGTGTTCGGTGACATCGGTCAAGTGGTCTGTTTCGGCGTTGTTTGCGGCGTCATTTTTGCAAGCAACACTCCTAGTGTCAGAAAGCACAATTGGCGCCGGCAGTAATCCGCGCACTCAAAGCCGCCGACGACAACGGCAATACGCTGCCGCTCGTCGACGAGACGCTGCGGTCGACCGAGCCACCGCCTCCATTAGGGAAGGTAGTCGCCATCGGGATTCGCCCCAAGAGTCCGTCCGTTATCGTCTTTCGATGGGAAGCAGGTCCGTTAGACGGATGCTATAATTTTCCCCCGACAATATCGTCCGCCGGGCGAGCGCTGTGGTACCCGTAGACCCAATCATCATACCTTGCAGCCATTCGCCGCCACGACCACCAGGCCTCTTCACCATACGAGCCCCGCTTTCTTCGGGATCACCTTGTATCGCCGCCGTATCGGCCTCACCGATCAATCTAACGCCCCAAGTAGAACGCAGCAGCCCACCTAGCAGACTCAGCCAGCAGGGAGCAGAGGAAAGCCCTGACGCGTACATCTTGCTCTTAGCCGCCGATAGAACCCACTGCGATTTTTGTTACTTCCTGGGCCCTTCCTTCTGTACCACCTCTCTCTCTCACTTACTTTGCCCCCCCCCCCTCTCTCTCTAACACAACAACAAATACGCCGCACTCGGCATCCCGCCCTCGCCGAACTCGGCTGACTCGCTTGAGCGTTGTTTAGCCGGCAGAGAACGTGCCAAGGACGCTGCCCCGCGAAATCAGCGAAACTAGTCTCCGTCCGATTAGGGCTCGTATAGTCGCACTTGGGTGCTTACTCTCCTTCGGTTACGCACTGTATCTCTACCCCCCCGCCCCCTACACACGGGGTAGAGAACATTGCACGGCATACCTATATGCAATACATATTGAATTAAAAAATACAAAACTTTTTTTTAAAACCTTTTCTGAAAAAATCCCTATTTTTCCAGCTTCCTCTTATTTTAGGTAATACTTCTGTAAAGGTCATCGAAAAAGGATAGCGAAAAACTGAATTTCCTTCAACCTCCCCCCCCCCACCCCCTACTTATAAAAAAGATCAAAAATCCTCGCGGGCAATTATCGGGCAATCTAAACCAAAAATGCATGCAAAACTGAGCTTGAAAAATACAACTAACTCAAATTTAGAATTTTCTGTATTCTTTTAACTCTGATTAACTATTTCTATAAAAATCATTTGGAAAAAATAATTTTTTTCTGAGAAAAAGGCACAATGATGTTTGTATTTCTTTGAGCTTTATTATTTATCATTATTTATGAACAATGTAGCAAAAAAGTTGACGCAAAATAAACAATTTCATTAATAATAGTTATAGAATTTTTAAAAGTTTTATGAAAAATTATAACAGTGGCTGCCCTGGTTAATTTTTTATTAGTGTCTAGACGCTTAAACATAAGCTAAAAGAACTTTGAAAAAATAACTAAAATTTTCGTGATCAGAAAAGTTTCTTTAAGTTTTAATTCTCAAACCACGAAAATATTTCTTCGCAGAAAAAAGTTTAAAATTTTAATAAAAAATAGTTCATTTTTCAACTAGTAAATATCACTTAATTATAAAAATATCAATCTTAAAGCCAAAAATGGTATAGTCACATTTTTAGTAGGAAATTTCTTTCCGATCAAAAAATTCACTGGCAGTCAAATATTGAACTTTTCAGACAAAAACATTCATTTTTAAGTAAAGCGATGAATTCTAAACATATATATATATATATGTTTCCATAAAATAAACATAAGAAGAAGAAAAATTTACTTTAAACCTAAAATCTTAGAGTTCTCTTATCAAGCTTCTATAAATTCAATTCGCGTTTAGGCAAAAAAAAAAGAAAAGGGAAGAAAGAGTTATAGGGGGTGGGGGATACTTTAAAACAGAGAAGAACGGTGTTTTTACAACAGGTGAAAAAATACTTTTTTCAGTATTTTTCCTCTTTATTTAAATTCAAATGATTATTTTTGAAAACCAATATTTACCCTTTCTGCATAATTTGTGCACCCTTACTCATAAATTAGACCTCTTTTTAACTGCATTATTATATATTATGAAAAAATTCCTTGTAAAATTGATATACCATCGAAGATGAATATCCCATAAAAAGATCAAAATTGCGGAAAAATTGATTTTTTTTATATTTTTAATTTAGCACGATCAACTTGAAGTTGTCTCTCTTTATGCAAAAACAGTTAAAATTTTAAAGTACTTGGTTAAGTTTATTTTATTCGCAAAAAGATTCATCAATTTCAAGCCTTCTTACTAGGCTGTGCAAGTTAAGCAAATTAATAATCAACCAGAACAGATTAATTTTCAACCAAACAGTTGCATTTTCACGAAAAGCATGATCTTTTAGACAAGCTGATAATTTTGTAACATTGGAGTTGTTACTTTCTAAACAAAACACACGACGTTTTAATAAAAAAAAAATAAAATATAAAATAACTTTTCCTTATTGAGTTATTATTGACCTGTATCATCTTTCGCAAAATTTGCAAACTTAGTTAAAATATTTCATCGGGAAACCATATGACGCGACCCTCCTCCCGCACCTTCTCATATTTAAATGGGTAATGCAGTTTATAAATTACCTAGAAGTACTCTTTACTTCATAAAAATAAAAATGAAATTGAGGGTTTGTTGGAACAATTCGTTATTAAAAAATAAATTTATTCGTGCTTTCAGTATCAAGAGCAAGTTACCCACACATGCCCCACGATTACGGATATCTGCCGATACCTCCCTTTAAAAAGGCATCGACAAGTGCGTCTGAGAAAGAAATGCACAATAAGATGAAGAATATGTATTCCATTGACTCTGGGTGGAAAACGTCATATTTTGCTGGAACCACACCAATGGACCCCATAAAGATGAAAATACATTCACGTGACCGTCGTCCGCGACCTGTGCCAAGCGCACCACCTTTACCACCGGAACCTCCGAAGAAAAAATTGCAATACCTTTTCAATATAATTACTACACCAGTGTACAATCATAAACACGAACTCTATTCTCTCAACATTGCTGGAGACGTTATTCACATCAATGATCTTGAAACAGAAGGTGAGTATGATAATTTAAAGACGAAAATAGAATCTAGACCACAAATCAGGGAATTCTGCGTCATGCGCCTCGATTTAAAAAAAATAATTATGGGCCCAGATGTATTAAGTCCATATAACGGTGGGCCAGAAATTTTTTTTAGGGGTTTAATGCATATAGCCCAAAAAATCGTTCGAATCCACACAAAAATTAATCCATTTTTTTCAAAGAAATAATATCTAGAGGTAGTGCAAGCTTCATGAGGTAAGAAATTAATAAAAGGTAATAACAGTATAGGGTTAAACAAACGATCATCATTTTTATTAATATGTAATTTGAATAACACTCGAAGATTATGGTCATTAAGTTTAGCAAACATGATTGCTTAAGCAGGATATCATTCTTTATAACTGTCTTCTTCTTTATTAATCCTGGATAATTACAGTTTCTTTTAAAATTATGTAATTTTTATCCACTTCTTACTCATTAAAGTGATTAATGACGCAAGTTACGAACATAGTTGTTTAAACAATTATTTATTGTTAATCACATATTTTTATGATCCAACAGAAAAGACTTTGCACCAAGAACTCGCTTAACTTATTTTTCTAATTATGTTTTTTTTTGATCCTATAACACAGAATAAAAGTCAGAGGGATAAATTGTTTTTTGAAACAATCCAACAAAATATTATACTTTTTACCGACTCTGAGAATAAATATGACGCAATTTTTAGAAGGCAAAATCTTCTTAGGGCAAATTTTTTTTTTTGAGTTTCTGCGCTTTATAATATTTATTGTACGCCATATTGGTTGGCATCTTGTTAAAAAAAATATATAAATTTTATTGTAACTTTCGCCGCCTATCCATGAATTCAATTTGTTTCCTT
>JAAAKG020141904.1:0-33962 GCA_010014905.2 Druon quercuslanigerum
AGGAAATCAATATAGAACCCATAAAGGCAAGAAATGAGAATGACTTAGTCAATAGCCAGCCAATGAAGGAAACTCATGAGAAGGATGTTTTCAATATCTAGCCATTTAAGGCAAGAAAAGAGTAAGATTTAGTCATTATCTAGTTAATGAAGGCAAGACATGAGCGAGATTTAGTAATTATCTAGCCAATGAAGGCAAGAGATGACCAGGATGTAGTCGATTTTAGCCAATGAAGGCAACTTCTGGTAACTGAATATTTCTTGCTGGTAATCGATTTCCTGCATCATTTATGGTCTGAATCAGTCTTTGTGATGGAAAACAAATTCTTTCTTGATGCCGAGCACACCCCAAGAACCATAATACACTGCTTATATGTGCACAAGTTCCAAGCGTTCGAGTACCTGACTGGCATGTAGAATAATATCTTCATATAGGAGTAAGTTCTTCATCGTCAGCCATACCATCGTCCATATCATTATCACCGCTCGGATTATAAGCAATCCAGAGTTAATGTTCAGAGGCGTTTCAATTTCGAGAAAAAACTCTGATTCTTATCAATCCTGGATGTAGCACTCGATTATCCCCTTGTAGCATCTCAATGTGGGATTCTTCGTCATTGTCTCTTTGCAGTTTATCTGGTACGTAAGAAGGTGCAAGTTTAACTTGATAAACCCCAACTGTGAGTTCTTTTAAGAATTCAAGTGTCAGGACTGGGGCATCTAATAATTGGCTCGCATCTAATTGAACCCATGGTTGGGCGTTCCTTGTCTTAAGGTTTTCTGGCTCAACCAGCGCTTGCACGACATTCGGTTCCTTAGATTTTTCAAGTAATTTATTGGCCTTTTCGGCATCAGCTTTTTCCATGAAAATTAATGAATGGTATCTGTTAATTATAGCTCCAGCTATCCGACAAAAATCGGCTCGGTTAGGAACTTGTTGTATCTGTACTACTTTCTGAAAGAATTTGAAAATTGATTTGATGTGTCTGTTCGTAACTTCGACGATCCATCTAGAGTTTATCACTAGACGCGATTTGTTAGCATCTTCTGTTGTAAGTTGATGCTGATATCGTGGAAGAAGAGCTGGCATTTTCCAGATAATACACAACGCGCCAAAAGATTAGTGGCATCTCGGTATCCCCTATCAACAATGACAATTTCGTCTTCTTGGAACCACCTTCTCATTCTGTCAGCGTCTATTGCCAATTCATGTTGTAATATAGCAGCATCATTATTACGGCTGTCAGAAAAGTACGGTCCTTGAATGTCGAGAATGTAACCAGCAGGTGCAACTATTAATACAGGTTTGACTAAGTGCCGTCGTTTGTCAACACAATATGACTGTCGCAGATCCCTGAAGTTGCTGCTCTTATGAGTGTAAAAGTATGAGCCATCAATACACGCAATAGCTCGAGGATTTTGTGGTTCCGGATTACATAATAGATTAGCGAAATCAGTAGCATGCCTGGAAATATAATCTTCTCTCACAATTGCGTCAAATGCGATGTTGATAGGTACGAAAAGTTGCATTAAGGATAGTCTGAACGTGGCGATGGCTCCATTAACTGATTGTCTACTCGGATATTGGAACATAACCTTGAGGAAAGCATCCGATAGACCTTGGCGCAGTTTACATAAAAACATCAGCAAATCTCTCTTTTCCACATAATTGTAACCACCTTCACGGGGCACTCTATCACAAAAAGTGAACAATTCTCGAAACTGCTCTTTGGTTACAGTACAAAGACATTCAAATTCAAAAATGACAGACAGGCTACTTTCGTCAACAAGTCTAGTCTGACTTAAAGGTACGTTACGAAGTCCTTGCAAAAATGCTTGCAGCAGTGGGCCTCTAATTACGTATGGTCTGTTAATGAAACGTAAGCTCTGTAAAAGTGGCTGCAGAATTTAATCTTTATCATTTAAATGACGCGGACATGATCTTACGTTTTCCGGGATGCAAATATTGGATAACATAAAAACACTTAATTTTCATTCGACTGATAATCTTTGTGTATTATCAGCGGAGTTGCTGAGAAGGCAAGTCTAACTTGTAGTCTGCGTTAAGGCATTCAGTCTTAAACATGTGGGATCCTCCTCCATAGGAACGATTTCGTTACAAATCGATCGATTGCAATTGGAACATCTTTTTGTCAGATGTTTAACTTCTAATGGCGGTCTTCGTAATCCATCTCGTCTGTGAATAGCGATTTCCCTTTTGCCAGCATTCCCATCTCCGTCGATTCGAGTCATGAGACGAGGAGCAAATCGTTTATCACAAACGTAACACCGTAAGAGCTTTCTAAATGCCATTGTGATTAGAAATTTACAATTATAGAATTCAAGTTCTTAATTAGGAATTGCTTTAGTATACACACTCTACTAACACTATACAATAAAAAATTAGACTGAATATACAATGTAGCGGGTCTAACGTTTACTCATCCATGAAGTAACATGGTTAAAGAGAAAATAAAACAGAATAACAAAATCATATGTAGCAATCTGCCTTGCAGTATCGTTAATGTGTACGCAGAAAGCAATCGCCAATTAAAAGAAACAAAATAACAGCCAAAACAAGTGTACCACACTGGCCCGCTGTAACGGGAATATGTACTCAGAAACAAATCGCCCGTCCTTTGTAAACACAAAATGACTCGCACAAAGATGATAGCAGAGCTCTCAAATTATTGTTCTTATGATTTAAAAGTACTAATGGGGCTTATCACACCTGCGTGCTGCGCGTGCCAAACCCCATTTTATATTATTTTGTTCTTTGTTTTATTTCGGGGCGGTAGGGTCAAGAAGGGCGTGTCTTGAAAACATCCTTCTCGTGATTTTCCTTCATTGGCTGGCTATTGACTAAGTCATTCACATTTCTTGCCTTTATGGGTTCTACATTTACTTCCTCTTCATATCTTATTTTTATTGGCTGAATATTAGCAATAAATGACAAGCTTACAATGAATGATCTTGAAAAATGACCTTTGTCTTTAAGGCCATCACTATCTTTCCATTTCCCCGTTAGAGCCTAAAAACTTTTATAGGGAACATTTTCTTCGCAGAGCTGCAGTTTTCAAGATATTTGTTAATGTTTCTTAGAAGGGTTGGATGTTTAAGCCTCTATAACTCAAAAAATGTCCATTTTCGGACTTTGTGCCCCATAACACTTTTGATCGAGACATTGAGAACCACAATTTTACGAAGTTTAATCAAAGTAGACCGAAAGCCATTTCATGCACATTTGCTGGGGGCTCCTTTATTGTAAAGTAATTTCCAACGTTAATATTATAATCAAAAAATCTTCAGTGATTTTGATTGTTAAGAAATAATAACTTTCTTGTCTCAATCTTTAAGAGATGTTACACCCACCATTAAAATGAATTCAAACACTTTTCCCGCTAGGATATATTCTCCACGTTTATTTTGAATATACTTCCGACATCAATAAGAAAATGAGAAAATCTCCCTAGATTTTATTTGATGGTAAATGTCGATTTCATTGCTTAAATCTTTAAAGGATGCTAAAATGTTCCTAAAATAATTTCAAACACTTTTCCCACCATGATAGTATTCCACGTTTATTTTGAATTAATTTTCGAGCCTAATAGTATAACAAAAAATCGCCCGTGATTTCTGTCCTTGATAAATGTAGATTTCCTTATCTGTATGTATGTACATCTTTATGTCTGGCTGTATGCCTGCATGTATGTATGCATGTACCTATGTCTGTCTGTAAGCACGATACCTTTTGAAAAAATTAATCTATAATGTTGGCATTTGATACACTCTTTTAGTGTCGAAAACTGACGGTTAAGATCGCTAGCCAGTCATTTTCGATAAAAACTCAAAAAGTAAACGCATTTTGAACATTTTTGAGACCACTTTTTTCAAAAGTTAAAAATTCTCTGTAATCTTATTTATAGTACTTGAAAATATGGAAATTTTCTCCTAATGACCTTTTCCGGGAAAAAAAAACTACGAGTGCTATAGCACTTACAAGATTGAAAGAAATAAACGGAAATTTTAAGATAAATGTCGCATGATCTGAAGAAAAGTCAAGAAACGGAAAACATTACTTTTTAAGGGCCCTAAAAGATTATCACAACAACTTTTTGAACTTTTTCGAAAAATTGAAAATTCATATTTTGACGGTAGAAGTAGACGTGTGAATTTTTGTCGGATCGAATATAATGTTTTCGATTCGATGTGCGTACACTTTCGGATCGGTGCCACGTTCGATTTGAATTTTTCGATTCGATCGACCCGCCTCTCAAATGTTGAAAACCGAAATTTGACGCGTGCTGTCGTCGGTTCGTATTTTTCAATCCGATCAGCCCATCACTCAAATTTTCGAAACCGAACTTCGACGCGTGCTATCGTCGGTTCGAATTTTTCAATCCGATCGGCCCATCGCTCGAATGTTGAAAAGCGACATTCGATCCGTGCTACAATCGCATCGGTTTTTGCAATTCGAAAGGCCCGTCGATTGAATTTCGAAAATTCAATATGCGACTGACAAAAAGCATTTTAAGTTTCTAGTTCATAATTATGATCACAAAAATCGACACCGATGCATATAGAATGCAGATTGAAGATCCATAGAGACATAAAGACAATACTGTGTCAATGTGCTGGTTCCTATTACGCGACCTATATACAGTCAAAAAAAACGTGTGGTTAATTTTTAATACATAATTAAAAAGTTCTTATACGATCAAAAGTAACTTGTAATAATAGTTCCTTATATTTTACTCATGTTAGAATGTGTAGAATGTTTTTACAGGCTTTTTTTCAAAAAGTTGTATTTTATTAAATTAATGTATTCTTTAATTGTATCCCATAATATTTTGTTTTTGATTACAGCTGCTTGGCATCCTGAAAATAATTTAAGAAGAAATTTACAATAATTTGTTATCATCAATTATAATAATAGTTTTAAATTTCTTTCTTAATATAATTAAAATATTAAAAATTGATAAAATATTATTGTTTTTCAGTTAGGCGCTTACAAAGTCGGTCTTGTTACTATTGGCCCTTACCAAAAAATAACCAAAAACAAGCAAAATTAATTTCTTCTGAATTTAAAAATGTTTAACTCTTCCATATTATCGCTCACAAGTTTTTCTATTAAAAAAATTCTTTATTCAATCGTCTAATCATGAACACGTTTGAAAATGGAAGTCTTTTAATTTCAACGTAAGTATTAAATTAATAAACTTTAATTGTAAAAATTAAATAGCAAGGGCTGATAAAGGCCCCTAGCTTTTATTGTTTACAAAGCAGCAAAAAAATTTTTTTTTTAATATACAAACTAAACTTTTGTTGTTGGGAAACATTCACTGTTTAAACTTTTTTTTTCATTCACATTTAAAAAATTTTCTTTTTACATACGTTTGTACGTCGTTTGTACTATTTGTACATCCAATATTTTCGTTTTTACTCTCCTGGTTACAAAATTAAGGGCGAAATTGATTTCGGGGGGCTAACTTCACGCATCCACCAGAAATTGAAATTTCTCAAATTTTCTTTTTGCATACGTTTGTATGTCGTTTGTTCTGTTTGTAAATTTCATATTTTCGTTCATACTCTCTTGGTTGCCCGCTTAGGGTGGAATAAAAATTTCTGCGCATCCCCCAGAAATTTGGATTTTTCAGTTTTTCTTTCGGCATACGTTTGCACGTCATTTGAAATGTTTGTAAATTTCATATTTTCGTTTGTACACTCTTGTTTGCCCGGCTGGGAAGAAATCAAAATTTCGTGATAATAATTTGCTTTTAGGTACCATGTTGAGCAAGGTGTGATACACTTGATTTAGCATTCATTATTAGTAAAAAATTTGAAAGTTTCAATCAAAATGGCGGATAGCAAAATGGCATCCCTAAATTCTCAATCCTAGAACTTTTAAAGAAACAGGACGGAATATGTACTGGGCTGTGCATTTATGCAGTTTCTGAAAATTATATTAGGACTGAGAATATATTTTCAAATTTTTTGAATGTGACTTTTGAGACAATTTTTAATCTAAAGATGTATTGTTTATTTTGGGCGGTAAATCTTCAGGCCTGTTTTATGGAATGTAGCGAGCGTAGATTATTTGTATTTATGAATATTATTTTAAGATTGGCAATATAATCTTGTACTTGCTGAGTGTAATTTCTGTGACTATAACCATTTTTTAATTTATTGGCATAGTACAATAAAATAAAAAGCGAATAGAAATTTTGATTTCCCCCTAGCCGAGCAACCAAGAGGGTGCATACGAAAATATGCTCCATAAGAACCTTGAATTGGAGGTACTTTATTCTAAAAGATAAATAAATGGCAATTCTTGAGTTATGTAAAACATTTATTTGATATATACAATGTTCAAAATGCTTAGAATTCTGCAACACTTTTACAAGACTTCTACGATACAAGCGTGAGGTAAAATTGCAAATAATGCTATTAGAATGACGAAATTGCAATACATGTATTGTAACGGTTGTAAATCGTAAAGTCAGCGTCCAGCATTCCAATACATTTATTGGAGCCTTTCTAAGACGAAAATTGTACACAAGAAAATCGCGGAATTACTGGAATTCATGGAATTCACGGAATTTACCTGTTTCAAGGTATTCCCGAAATTCCTGACATTCGCGGAATTTACGGAATTTACTGAATTCGTGAAATTGACCAAATTCATGGAATTCTCAGAACTCATGGGATTCATGGAATTGAAGGAAATCACGAAATTGATAGAATTTTATGGAATACAAGGAATTCATATAATTCATCCAATTTATGGATTTCAAGGAATACACAGTTTTACCGGAATTCATGGATTTCACCAAATTTATGGAATTCATGGAATCCACGAAAATAATGGAAATCATGAAATTGAGCACCACCCCGATTCCAGAACGAGACATAACATAAGGTTGGCCCCTGGCAACTAAAAATCGAAAATTGAAAATTTGATTTTCGAAGAATGCATTCTTATAGGAAATTACATGGTGCATCTTTTTTTCTCTAGAAAAAAAGTTTAATCTTCTATAGTTTTCAAAATAACCATGATAATCATGTTTTTTTATGAAGACGATTTGTAATTAATTTTTGGCCTCTCGCTCGTCGTCACATCTACCGTTTTTGGAATTTTCAATAAAATTTAAAGACAATACTCTTTAAGGTATCCTTAGAACGAGGATATGAGCGAAAAGTGTATATCATTATTTCTAAACAAATAAAAAATTGTTTTCTAGGCCATCCCTAATGTAATTCCTTATAATCTTCGATCGCTTCGTTTATCGAGCGAAGTTTGAGAAAATATAAAGTTTCTGTACAGAAATTGTTCAGAAAACTCTAAGGTAGTTTCCTATAAAAACCTTTACTCAAAAAACTGAATAGGTAAATAATTGCGAATGTAAAACTTGGAGCGCGCGATTCGTAACAATCCAAGTCTATTAGACTCACGAAAACCACATGCAATACAGCTAGCGAAGGAATAAAAAGAAAAGCAAAGAAATACCTAGAGTTATATTAGATGACCTTCAAATGTCGTTTTAGCTTTTCTAGTATCATAATAGTTGCAGTTTCTGTAGAATTAAATAGATCCTTGTGCTTTTTGATACCACAATATTCACATCGTTCCGCGAGTTAAATAATATTCCGTGAAATGCATAGTGGAAGGAATTCTCTCTTTTTTCGAAATGGAAAAAGAATTACAGGGTAATCTTCGAAATAACGTAAGTCAATGTGTGAACAATTCTTTCTTGGTTTTACTATTTAAAAATAAATTAAATAAATTAAATAACTTCTGTAGAATTATTCTTGTAGAATGCATTCAATATAATCCGGACATGTATTGTATGGAAATTATAAAGAATTTTTTTAGAATTTATGGGTAGAAAAGCGGACATAGTTGTGATTTAAAAAATGTAATTTAATTTATATAACTTGTTGATAATATTTTGTTATTTAATATTTATTATTATATTATTATATAACTTGTTCATTCGTACGTTATAAAAGTATTTAAACTCTCCAAGTTTTGCATTCGCAGTATTTACCTATTCAGTTTTTTAAAAAAAGGTTTTAATAGAAAACTACCTTATAGTTTTCTGAACAACTTCTCCACAGACAGCTTATATTTGCTCAAACTTTGCTCGATAAAGGAAGTGAACGAAGATTATGAGGATTTAAATAATAAGGATTCGGAATGGCCTAGAAAACAATTTTTTTGTGTAAATAATGATATACACTTTTAGCTTATATCATCGTTCTAAGGATACTTTGGAGATTATTGTCTCTAAATTTCCTTTAAAAATTCCAAAAACTGTAGATGTGTCGACGAGCGAGAGACCAAAAATTAATTACAAATCGTCTTTAGAAAAAAACATCATTATCATGGTTTTCTCGAAAACTCTAATAGATTACACTATTTTGCTAGGGGAAAAAAGATGCGCCATCTAATTTCCTATAGGAATGCATTCTTCAAAAATCAAATTTTCAAATCTCGATTTTTAGTTGCCAGGGGCCAACCTCCCTCCAACTTTGCCGAGTTATGTCGCGTTCTGGAATCGGAGCGCTCAATTGATTGAATTCGCGGAATTCATAGAATTCACGGAATTCATAGAATTCTCGGAATTCATAGAATTTTCAGAATTCACAGAATATGCGGAATTCATAGAAATAACGGAATTGATAGAATTTCACGATTTACTTGCATTTCATGAATTAGTTTAATTCTGTGACTCGCTTGAGTTCCGTGAATTACGTGACGTACTTGAATTCTATGAATTCTGGGAATTCCATGAATTCCGCTAATTCAATGACATCCGTGAATTCCATAATATCCGTGAATTCCGGTAGTTATATGAATTCCGTAAATTCTGTGAATTCCATAAATACGCGCGTTACATACAATATATTAAGTAGGAATTTGGGTACATCAGAAAAAGTTCTTTGTTTTCCAAGGTACTGGACTTTTATTATAAAATTCCATTACATGTAAGGTACCACACCAATGCGAGCATTTGGAAACTACAACATTATGTATTGTAGTGCTACTTTACGTTTTGGAAATAAACTTCCAATATAGATATAGAGAGAAAATTGATGTGCTTACACTTCTATTTTCACAGAATTTTCTTACAACTAACTCTTCCAAAACTAACAATCATCCACACATTATCTCTAAGCTGACCTTACCTTTATCGATTGGCATCGCCTCGCACGCATGACGCTACTTTCTCGCTTAGCCTCGCCTTGCCAGCCTCTATCTCCGCAGCTAATCCATATCTGCTATTCACAATGTGTACAATTTTCCTTAATCTACTTCCTCTCCAATATACAATCTCTCCTTCTCCATTTCTCTTCCTCCTTCCTTCTTTTCTTCTCCATCCTACCCAAGGCCCTATTCACCCAAGTCACTGCTCTTTTGCCCCCCCCCTTTCAGGCAACAATACCTCCATGCTTATTCCACTTTTTTCCCCTTCTTTACACTCCTCCAACCAGTGCTCCAATTTTGCATCTCCTTCCAGCACAATTCCCACATCCTCTTCTCTCCAGAAAACCAGAACCTAGTATAACTCTCCATGCATCCGCTTCTCATTCTCGCTATAAGTTCCTGACTTCCTTGCTCTACTTTCTCACACAAATTTTGCGCTCTCCCCTTTGGCATAGCCCACACATAGTTCCTATTACACATTGACTCTCTTTTTCTCTCCTCTTCTGCTTCCTTCTCTCTCTCCATGATGTTTCTTTTAACCAACTCATTTACCCTGCTTCCTGCCTTATGCATCCTTCTCACTTCATCCATCTGCAATCCATTCATTCTAAAATACCTTTCCCTTTCTACCCCTAACCACCCACCCCTATGTCTGTTCTCCTTCTCCCACCAACATTCCCTAACCAGCTTACTTCCCCCCTCTTCTAAAAATTTCTCCTCATATTTACACGCTCGGCTCCCCGTTATAATCCCTAGACTCGTTCTCCCTGTCTCCCTCCTGACAACATAAATCAGCGTATTCCTTGTTAACCCCAGTGTCTACTTTACATACCTCTCCTTTATACTATTTACCTCCTCACTTACCTTCCACCCCCACACCTCTACTCAGTAAAATAAGACACTCATTACTAGCGAATAAAACAATTTCACTCTCCTTACAAAACCATTGCAAGCAATCTCATTCTCAGTCCCCACACTTGCCTCATCACATTTGCCCTTCTCACTCTCTCTTTTATATGACCATCCACTCCCTTATTCTTCCGAAAAGGAAAGCCTAGGTACACAAACTCTTTCACATCATGTACCGCTTTTCCCTTTCACTTCCACTCCCCTTCCTTATCTCCCCCCTCTTTCCTGAACACCATAACCTTTGACTTATCCGCATTTAACTCTAACCTATTTTTGTCCAAGTATCTTCTCAACCTTTTCATCATCTCCTTTAAAGCCTCTTCGCTCTTTGCTAGCAGCACTATGTCATCTTCATATGCGAGTGACCATATCCTTACCCCTCCTATCCTAACTCCTTCTACCACTCCGGCCGCTAGCTTAGTTTCCATATCTGCGATTAAAATTATAAGCAGCGTTGGGCTATGCAGGAGCCCCTGCCTCAACCCCCTATAATTCCAGGAACATTTAGAGATTCCCTCCCCTTCTTTTACTCTATGTTTCGTCTCCTCATATGCCTCCCTCGCCCTTTCGATCAGGCCTCTCTCCACTCCCCTCTCTTCCATTTCCTTCCACAACCTCCCCCTATCCACCGAAGGGAACGCGCCTTTTAGATCTACAAAAAACGCGTACACTTTGGCACCCTTTTTAGCTAGTTCTCTATCTACCACGTGCTGCGAAACGTAAATATTGTCAATAGTACTCCTTTCCTCCCTAAAGCCGGTCTGCGTCTCCCGCAGTATGCCTTTCCCCTCAACACCCTTCCGCAGCCAATCTACCAGCACCTTCGCGTATATTTTGTACGACGTATTCTTTAGCGTAATTCCTCTATAATTTTTCTGCATCTCCCTATCCCCTTTTTTATACAGTGGTAAGATGAACCCCCTTGCGAATCCCTCCGCCCGCCATACTTTTTTTACTACTCCCTTAAGACTCTTCCTTACCTATTGTGTGCCAAATAGTTATGTTTCGTTCTCTAGACCGTCCCGCCCTGCTATCTTAGAGCTTTTTAACTTCCTTATCTGCCTCTCTATCTCGTCGTCATTCAGATCCTCGCCATCTACCTCCCTTGTTCTTTGAATACCCTCATCACTCTTCCGTGTGTCTGATCCCTTGAATGATTCTTTAAAAAATTCCCACCATTCGTCACTCCCTATCTTCTCTCCTATCCCCATCCTACGTTCTCTAAACCTATTGATTATTTTCCACATGTGCACACATCAATTTTGGTGTACTGTGGAGAATCGGCGATTTGCTATGCTTTCAACCCCTTTATATAATTTCGAAAAGTTACGTTCGGAATTTGTTTATTTGTTTTATTTGTAATGACATTTTGCATAGCATTACATCCTATAATGAAATGATTACAGAAAAAGAAATTTATTTCTAATGTTTTTTACAATTAAAACAAAAATTATACGTCTTGTCAAAGAGTGATTATTAAAAAATTTGTAAATATTTTTCGGTACACTTATTCACGTTTTTCCAACTTATTTCGTATATTACATAGTTTGACCGCAGGATGGACTTTTTTATTTTGTATGCGATGAAAATCTGGATTTTCGATTTTTCAACAAAATGCATAAAGTTGTTATAATAATTTTGTATAGCTTTAAAAAACTAGCGTTTTTCTGCTCTGGGACTTCTTTATATCGTGCGTTTTTTCGCTCAAAATTTTAATTTTCGTTTTTTGTGCCAATTTTGCAAATGTTGTAACTCCGGTAATTTTCTTTTTAACAAAGAAATCCACGAGGATAAATTGGCTAAATTTCTGAGTGCAGCAAACAGTTGTACACATAATGTGAAAGTATAAAGATAAATTTTTTCAACAATTTTGAAAATTCTCTAACTTTTTTGAATTTTGATCAAAAATAGCTGACGAAGACAAAATTGTCCTTTCCTTTTACGTTTCAAAAAAGTGTGTCAAAGTTTAATCTAATTATATATTCGAAATTTATCGTGCCTACAAACCAGCACTACTACTACAACTAAAGATAGAGAAACGCTTTTGTAGAAATTGTTTTTTCTGACACAGAGGGTCTCAAAACGTGGATATTCAATGAAAACCGACCAATTTAAATTTTACATAAAGCTAATACTTTCTCATAAGGATGAGAATGTAAAGCCACTCAAAATTATATTATTGTATATTTTAGACATGAAATATAGCAGATTTCATATTAAAAATTACATTTTTTAATGACCGCATTTAAAATTAATGAATATTCGATTTTAAATCTTAAAAATGAATAAAATTGAATAATTTTGTATTGTAAGAATTCAAAATTGAACGATTAAAAGAACAATGTAAAAAATTACATACATTTCAAATCTAATCCAATCATTTTCAATTACAACTCTCTAAAATTTCAGAAATTTTAAATCTTTAAAATTGAAGAGTTTTTAATTTTTAAAATCTACAATTATCAAATTATGCTTGTTGTAAGCTTCATAATTAAAAATTATGTCATTTTGATGACTTATATTGAAAGCTTTTTCTATTCCTACATTTAGAATTAAAAGGTTTTGACTTTTGATTTTCTAAATCAGCAAAATTTAAGAATTTTTAAACACATTAAACAATTAATATTTATTTTTAATTATGATCATTATTTATTATATTTATAGTACTTTTAAAAGTATATATTCATTTTAATCTCACAATTAGACCACTAAAATAAGGAAAAATTTATAAGCGCGCATAGTACAAAAATACAAAATTACAAGGAAATGTTAATCATTCATCGCTGAAACTTTTAATTTATTAAGTTTGACACTTGTGAAAGTAATATGTATAAGCATTCGGAGAATATGTATTCAAAATTCAAAAATCATGTATTTTTTAGATATATAGATTTTTTCGAATTGCAAACGTGATTCAGAAAAGAGAAATTATGTTTTATAATTCTTTAATCTGTTTTCACATTTTCATTTTTGATTATTTATTCATGGAAACTACCGACTTCTTTCGGTTTATTGATTGACTATGTTCACCTAATTAAAAGAAAATATATAAAAAAGTGAATCACTGATTCAATATAAGGCACATCCAATATTGGATTCTCCGAAACACGGCCCATTCGAATCGGAAAAACCCATCGGACAGTAGCACGGATTAAATGTCAAATTTTCAACATTCTAGCAAGGATCCGATCGAATTGAAAAATTCTAACCGACGATAGCACGCGTAGAAGGTCGGTTTCGAAAATTTGAGCGACGGGCCGATCGAATTGAAAAATTCGGACCAAACGGCATGGATTTTTCGACAATCAAAGTGCGTACATCGTCGGTTCGAAATCGGATCGATTTTTTTGCACACGTCTAGGTACAGAAAATAATTAAACATAAAAAATTTTTATTTTCAATCAAACTATGCAAGATACGAGAAAAGATACATAGATAAAAATTGTGCACCCAAAAAAGATCTGCAAATTTGTTATTATACACATTTTGATAGGACGCGTATTTTTTGTCTCATCCGTAAAAAAGCAATAAAAATAGGAATATTAAATTTTTAGGCAAACGACACAAGCTTATAAGCAAATAAAAAGGCAAAATTTGTTCATCCAAAAAAAATCTACAAATTTTTTATCAATCGTATTTTGTTATAATGCAATAGTGCATTCAAAATAGATCCACAAATTTGTAATAGGCTTTTCTTATAAGAATAAATTCAAAATGAAAAAAATTAACTTTTTGGAAAAATGACAAAGCTAGAATAAAATTTTAACTTATAAAATTTGTCGCCTAAACTATATCTAAAAATTTTATTCATGCCACTTTATGGTGGGATGAGTCTTTTTGGTTTAAATAGTAAATAATAACAATGAAAATAAACAAATCAAATTCATGAAAAGACTACACAAGTTGCGCTAAAAGTTTAATAACAAAATTGGTCTTTTTTAAATATGATGTGCACTTTTTTTAATTTTTAAAACAAGATAATAAAAATAAGTATGTTTCAATACCAGTACATATTATGAATTTCAATAATATAAATTCATTAAAATGATTTATTTTTTATGGTAGCTGAGTGTAAAAATTAGTGCGAAATAAGGAGAAAATATTATGGTAATCATGAAAAATAAAATTTATACATTATTTTGCATTATCTGAATAGGCAATAACAGCTCGAGAAGCATTCACATATTTGCACAGTTGTACCGCAGACTATATTGCTAAAGGACATTATCTGGACTTTTCATTGGTTAATAAAAATCATCTAGGTCAACAATCAGTTATGAATTGCACTTTCATGCAGGTTTGATAAGTAAAATCATATTAACGAAAAAACAGATTTAAAAAAAATGTCACATAAATTTTTGATACGAAAAATCTAAGACTTTATTTTTAAGGCACCTACTATTTGGAAAAATATCTTCAACTAAATCGTTGACATGGTCAAGCAGACATTTTTTAGTTGGACATCATATTATGTCGTCATGCAGAAAATTTTTCAGATAGAATGCATGTTTCTCATTTTTTATCTCAAAATTGTGTTTTTTACATTCTCATCACTTATGATTGAGAAAGTATTAGAATCTTCGGAAATTTGAAACCACAGTTTTTCAACGGATCTTGAGCATACTTTTTTTGGTCCTAGAAGAAAAGACGAGTTTGTTAATCAGCCATTTTCGATAAAAATTCAAAAAGTGGGCGAATTTTGAAAATTTTTTAGACTATTTTTTTCAGAATTTGCAATTCTACGTACGCATATTTATAGCATTAGAAAAGACAAACAGATTGTTTTAATGACTTCTTTCATTAAAAAGAATATTCTTAGATTTATAGCATTTTCAAAATTTTTGAAATCAGTCAATAATCAAAATTTTAAGCCAAAAAACGCACCATATGAAAAAAAGTAAAGAGAAGAAAACATTGCTTTTTGATAGTCCTTCAAGACTATTATAACCAATTTGTGGATTTTCTTCCTTATTAATCACTTCTTGATAGTGCGCGTACTTTTTGTTTTATTCGTGAAAAATAAGATTGAAAATAAAAAAATAAAAATTTGTGAAAAAACGACAAAAGGTACGAAAAAAATTTGATAGAAAAAGTTATTTCCTCAAAAAAATAGATAAAAATTTGTAATTATTTATTACATTCTCATTATTTATGATTGAGAAATTATTAGAATGGCCAAATGAAGCAAATTACAAAAAAAAAAGTAACCGAGAGAAATTATAGCTTTTGAAAAATCCTGAAAAATGTCTTTAAACCATTTTCCAATAGGATTTGTAATTTTGTTTTTATATACCGTTAGTAAGATGCAGAAAATTGAAAATTCCAACATTACGCCAAATCCCTTCGCAGAGCAAAGAGCAAGATTGAATCGGACTTTTTACCATACTTTTATTATCAATCCTCTACTGAGCTTGATATGTACTTTTCATGCTTAATGCAATCTTCAGAAGTTTTGGTATAATAGGCAGTGAGTTAAATATTTTAAAAATAACGCTTTTCATTGCAAGAACACAATTTTCATTAAGTTGAAAATTGTGGCTTCTAGGGGAACAGAGATTTGTGGAATGTATATTATTTATAATTCTGTGAATAAATAATGGCTCCTCGTACTAGAAAATGTTACGAGAACAGAATTTTTTATTTTCTGCCGAAGAGAAATGAAAAAAATGCCAAAAAAACCATTTTCTTTATCAGGCACAAGGAGAACCAGTTTTAAGGATTGGTAGAAAATTACGTTTACGATTTGTCGAGCTATTTTCTAATTCTAATTAAATAGTGAAAAACTAATCGCTTCGTGGAAAGGAAATTATTGAGAATGGTATTTAATTATTAAAAGTGATAAAAATAGAAATCGTAACAAATAAAAAAATTTAATGAAACTATGTGATAGTGTAAGATTTTTATCTCTCTTGAAACAAGAAGGTCATATCATGAAAATGTGAACGTGACCTAGTCTGTCTCCAATTTAAAAACACTGTCTTCTCATTGTTTGAACAAGGATCATAAAAATAAAAATTTTGTTAAATTTTACAGAATATAATGGATGAATATGAAATCAACATGGACCAATATATCAATTAATTATGCATATTGCTGTATAATTTCCTCATTATCCATTGAAAATTGCAATTTTCTAGGAAAGTTTGTAAACATTATTTGCCTTGAATAAATCAGCCTAAATAAGTTTGACATTAGGTCCCCAAAAAGTATTTAACAATTAATGATTTGGTTAGTTGTTTAAGATTATTTAGTTTTGTAAGAATAAAAAAATGTTATAAAATTGGAAAACGTGAAAAATAAAAAAGTTTGATAAAACACCGCGATTGTATTAGATTCTTAACTCTTAAAACAATAATAAGGCCATATTCTGAAATTGTCATACAAGGACTGTATATTATAATTTAAACAGATTATGAAAATGGAACACGTAAAAATAGAAATGTTTATTAAATTAACGCAATCGTGTAGCATTTTTAACAGCTTTGAAAGAATAAGGAGGTCATATATTATTAAATTGTCAACCTGATGTAGCATGTCTCCAATTTAGAAACATTGCCTTCTCATTGTTTGAATAAAGTTAGGAAAAATAGAAATTATTAAATTAAATTTTTTTAATTTTTCATAAAAATTGTAATATTGTTTAAGGAGGCGTGGATTTATATAAAAAATATATTGCTTAAAAGTCTGTGAATAAATAATGGCTCAACGTGCGGGAAAATAATACGAACAGTAAAAACTCGTATCTTGTGTCATAGATTAATGAAAACTATCAGAAAAATTAAATTTATTCAGCAAGGGGTTTTATTTATATACATTTTTATGAAACTTTATCGTGAGCGTTTATTACCAAGAAACAATGCTAACAATTGTAGGCATGGGATGATTCCTTATTAACATATAAAAAGTCTACTTTTTTTTTAGATTTTAACGAGTGGCGAGTGGACTGGAACATTACAGGAAATATTTCGTTCAACCAAATAAATGAATGTTTACTTTCAGAAAATAATTACTTCATTGGAATAAATTTTATTTATTATGAATATTTCAATTTTTCTAATCAAATTAAATATTTCCTTTAACTGAAAAAGTACATAATTATTCAAACACAATACTTGCTTATCTAAATAAATGATTCGTTGTTATAAAGTATTTCATGATAAAATAATTGTTTACATCAAGTTAATGGACAAAAGCTTTTAACCAAGTTATCAGTTTTTTACTCAAATCAATTATTTCAGTGATGATATCTTGAGTATCATTTTGTTATCAGATTTGACCTTCACGTCCGCTGCAACACGTTCGTAGCCAAGGAGGCACGTGCATAGGTAGCTTCAAGACTTCCACTTATAATTTGAAACATTCATAATTTTTTAAACATTAATGCGATTGATGTAAACCTTTTCAGAAAACTTCTTTGAACCTTAATCAACAACTTTGTCACGGAAAGTTTTCCGTTGCTTGAAATTCGCTCGATAAACGAACCGCTTGAAGGTTGAAATTCATGATTTCTACAAAGTCTTGAAGAAGAATTAACAACTTTCTTGTTTATAAAAATATTCACGTTTTTCTTTCTCAAACAGTTCAAGAAGACTTTAACACGTAATTAACTGTAAACAGAATCACAAAATTTCAAAAATTGGCTAAGTTAGGACGAGTTTATGTGAAAAAAGATTGAAATTTTTTGTTTTTAAAAAATCTATTTTTTACCGATTTCTTCAAGAACTATAAGACATACAAATTTTTGAAAAATAAAAAAAAAAGATGCGCCTTAAAATTCTCTACAAGAATCAGTTTAAAAATTGAAATACGTACGATTTTTAAAATTGACTTTTAGGACAATACTTCTCAGGCTGAAACCACGCGTATCCCCTTTTGATCCAAAGAGGTTTAAATGTAAAATTTTCTTTTTAATTTGTAAAATAAATGCAAAAATTTTGTTCAATTTATAAAAATAAGTTTTTCTATTATTTTTGCATATGACTTTTTGAATCTATAATTTGTATAGCTGCTTACTAGCAAAACTGCCCATCATATAAACAAATTGCGATAATTAATTAGAAAGCTTTTGTAATACGATTATTTAAATGAAAAAAGAGAACGAACGATATTAACTAAATTCAAAAATTATTTCTCTACATTTTTTGGGTGCCAACCCACAAATTATTTCCTTCAATCTAAACGAATTTTTACTTGGCCCGAAACGTTATTCGGTTATAATCGTCTTACAAATATTTTAATTATAATAAAATTTGTATCACCTAATTTTTTGAAACCAATAGAATTTTGAAAATATTTTGATGTTACTCCTTTACAAATAAATAATATAATTTCCCGATTTTGGTCATATCTACGTTATTTTGTAATTGATGAATTCGAGATGCGAAAAATTATGTATTTTGTAATAGGAATAAAATTACAACTGAAGAAGTGCTTGAGTTTGAATTTAACCGGCATTTTTATGAATAAGAAAGTGCTGCAACCCATGGCGCAAATAGTAACTAATAGTGTAAACATAACCTAAAGTGCTGCGTGGTTCTATGCTATTCTTTTTCACTTTTCGCTGTAAAGTACATTGTTGAAGAAGTTTTTTTACAATTTTATATAAAGTGGACATTTTTTATTTTAAATCTTCATCTGTGTTCAGGGCCCTATGATTTACGCCATGGTAGGAAGTTTATAATCATTCTCGTCATTATGGAATTTTGTATGTGGTTCATTTGATTGTTTAACCAAAACACCACAGCACGTTTACATAGCTCTCATAAAAAGAAGTGTGTGATTTATATTTAATGTTTGAACTGGCAGACATTAAAAGTTTAATTGCTTTACACTTCAACCACTTTTAAATACAATTAGCTAGATTTGGTAGTGTTTTAAGGAAAACATCTTCATTATTTTAAGCTTTAATTAAATTTTTTTCCATTTTTAGAGTATCACAACTCCTGAAGCAAGCCCTTATAGTTTCGTATGACAGGGAAGTAAGGGGAAATTTAGGTTGGTGTCGCGAGGAAAAATGGTAGAAGAGAAGAACGATAAATAGTCAAAATAATGGGGATGGGATGTGAAGTCAGGGGCGACGAAGAAGGGTTTTGAGGAGAAATTAGGGTTGATGAGGGGAAATAAAGAGAGGGAAGTACTGAAATGCAGAAAGTAGGTGAAGTGAGGGATAGAGAGTAAGGTGAAATGAAAAGATAGACAGTAAGAGAAAATAAGGGCGGAGAAGTAGCGGATAGAACAGGAGGGGCAGTAGGGGAACTAAAAGGTAGGGGTGTAGTTGGATTAGGGAAATTGAGGGTTGGATAGTAGAGACAATGATGGAAGGGAATTAGGGAACTTAAGGGCAGGGGAAGTAGGGTAGATGCAGAGAGGGGAAGTGAGGGAACTTAGTGATGTTGAAGTGTTGTAGGGGAATAGAGGGGGAATTTTTGGAAAAGGGGAAGTGAGGAGAGGAAGAATCGTATGAGAAAAAGTTGGGGAAGTAGTGGAATGTCGGAGGGGGGGGGGGTATGGACGAGGAGGTTTGAACAGCTTAATTAGTTTTTCAATAGGCGACGAAACTGATTTTGAATCGCAATCAAGTAATGAAATTACAAATTTAAGAGAATTGATTTTTAATGTTTAAAAAATAGAATGTTCTACAAAAAAGTTTAATTTTGCACTAAACAGTTGAATTTTCAACCCAAAAATGTGAATTTAAAAAAGTTCATTTTCAACCGCGGTTACAGTTGATCTGTAATCAAAAAAATATTTTAATTTTAAATAAGAAACAGTTGGATTTACACACAATAGAAATGAATTTTCAACCAAATGCTTGAGCTATTAAACCAAACAGATTAATTTTCAACCGAACAGTTGCCCTAATTTTTACCGTTAATAATGAAATAATTACAATATTAGTCCTCTGAACTTGAATATTATTAAAAATACGTTTAAATAAAAATCATTTTGAATAGAAAAAATTAAAAATATAAAAATTTCTCGTATGTAACATTTAAAATTAAATAAATCAGAAGCTCATTCCAAACTCAAAAAATTTTGTCACTGAGAGATTTATACTTAAACCCGTAAACATTTCAGTTATTTACAGTAACTTTAAATCGTTTTAACAACACGTTTTAACAATTATGAGATCGATTGACGCAAGCACTATTAAAAATATTTTCTGGCTTTGAACCACGATAACTCAGCGAAAAAAAATGATAAAGTATTTTAAAAAAAAATAGTTGGAAAGCCTATGAACTTCCACGTCTAGTAATGTCAAATATATTTTTTTTTATCTTCTGAAGAGAATACAGCAAGAGAAAATGATACAACATAGAGCCTGAAATTTTATCTCTAATTTTAGCCGAAGAAACTTAAAAAATATTAATCGGATCACGAGATACGATTAAAAATTTTCAATCGTATCTGAGTTGAGTTTTAGCCGACGATCACGATTCTCGGCCGGTCTGCTGCTCGCCTCCTTCGTTGAGGCAGGACCGAATAGGCCACGAACATAGGTGGTGCTTGATTGGGGCTCTCTAATACTTTTAATTCTGTTCATCAGTAATTTTTAGTTCAAATTATTGTAAATTTTTAAAAGTATTTATTGTTTTTTTTTATATTTACTATTATTTCAATTCAGAATTATCCCCATATTAAAGAATAAAAAAATGATGAACAGTTTTTTTATTTCTGAAAATTGTTATCAACTAGAATATGAATAAAAATGTAGATATATTGTTATGGGAGTAAACTATTTTTCAAAAGACTTAGACAGCTAAATTCTAAATAAATTATTCATATGAAAAACACTCAAAAATATTAAAAGTGATTAATAATGAAATTTCCAAAATAAATTAAATATAAAACAGTGCGTAGATGTAATGAAAATTATATTTTCAAATTCTAATAAGTGTTTTATTATTTTCCTTTACACAAACATTTGTCTTACGCAAACTACTCGCTCATGATTTAATTTTTCGATGATCAAAATTACAATTAAGCACCACCTCTATGCGTGGCCTATTCGGTCCTGCCTCAATGAAGGAGGCGAGCAGCAGACCGGCCGAGAACCGTGATCGTCGACTAAAACTCAAAAAGATACGATTGAACATTTTTAATCGTATCTCGGGAACCGATTAAGATTTTTTAAGTTTCTTCGGCTTAAATCAAAGATTTCAGGCTCTATGTCGTAAAATTTTCAGATTTTTCCAACAATTTTCCTAGGTCATGCTAAAAGTTGAAGTCGAGGTACAAAATTTTCGAAAATCTAGCATTTTTTTAAAACTTATCACGTGCTGTATTCTCTTCAGCAGATCAGAAAAAAATATGTTTGACATTACGAGACGTAGAATTTCATAGGCTTTCCAACTGTTTTTTTTAATGCCCTATAATTTTTTTCACTGAGTTATCGTGGTTCAAAGCCAGCAGTGATTTTTAATAGTGCTTGCGTCAATCGATCTCATCTTTTCCGACGGTAGTGTATACGCTTTCAGGATATGATAAAAGATTCCAAAGGCCTTTTTAAAGGATTTTAACAAATTTGTATCATTTGTATAAATAACGTATCCCTGTTTGAAATTAAAGCATAATTTTTTGCAAAAAATATGAAATGTTGAGTTATTCTAAAATCATATCTAACATTTTTTTTCAAATCCGTGAAAATATTCAGTAGACATTCCCAAAACATATTTTTTAGGGTAATGTAGCCTGCGCTTATAAGTGGAAGTTGGTCCAGAGCAGGAGTGCCTTATTTTTAGGTTTATGAACTTGATTCGAAAAATGTGGTCTTTTGTTTTACGAATAAAATGTTTAACGGAAAAATACCCGAGTTTGAATGTATCCCGCTTTTCTGAGCATTGGAAAGTGCTGCCCCTGACGGCGAAAATAGTAACTAGTAAGAAAAAAAGCGGATATGCCGGCTCAAGTTCTACCCTTCTACAGTTTTTCACTTTTCAGTGTAGAAAAAAGATATATATTATTAAAAAAGTTTCGTCATTTTTCCGACTTTAAAAATTTTTGTATACAGTAGAAAATCATATCGTCTAAATTTGCACGTGTGTTCTACGACAATTAACCAAAATTACTACAATTAGCAAAATTACCAAAATAACTGAAGATTAAATAATTACCAAAAATTTCTAAATTATAGTAAATTTCAAACTTATCAAAAAAATAAAAATTGCCTAAATTTCCAAGATCAACCAATTTTTTTAAATAATTCGAAATATCCAAAAATTTACAAAAATTTCAAGAATTACCCAAATTTCCAAATTCAGAAGAAATTTTTAAAATCACTAAAAATAAATTTCGCATGTTTAATGAAAAATATCCTCATCACACGCTCGCCAGCGGCTCGTACTGCACGCATCACACTCGACATGAAAAGTCAAATTTCTCCCTCTTGCCGCATTATATACTAATTATGTTTATACCAATAAAATCCATTTAAGGTAGTTTTGTGCTAACAAATTTTTGTATGAAAAACGTTAAAATCCACAAAAAAAGGATTTTTAACCATGTTTTTTGCAATGGAATGTTTCTGACCATCGCTTCTTACCTAATTTTGAAAAATCATTGAATTTGAATAAATGGGTTCTGTTTCCACTTTTAAACATAATTAAATAATTTTAAAAAGAATGATTTGATAATTATATATTTTTTTAAATTATTCTAAGGATTTCAGCCAAAGAAAAATTTCCTTTAAAAATTGGAAAAAGTAGAGTTGCAAAGAAGTTTTTTTCCGAAAATTTATTAAAATGCAATCATTTTTCAAAATTTGTTAAGAAGCGAGGTCAGAAAAAATTAAATTGCAAAAAAGATGGTTAAAATTAATGTTTTTGTGTTGTTTGAAATCACAATATTTAGCATATTTTGATCTATAGAATCATAGAAAAATAAAAGAGAAATATAAGGGGGAAAAAGGAAAACAAAGTTGAAATTACAGTGCCGATATAATAAAAAAATTTAACGTTCAGAGAAATGTGCAAATTGATGATAGAGGTTATAGAAAATAGTGGGGGGGGGGGAATCAGGAGGAAAGCATAGGGAAAGTAAAACAAAAAATTAGAAAAAATTAGAAAAAAATGCGTTATTGTTTAAATAGAAGCAAGAATCTAGATAACATAAAATACGTAGTTGGTAAATTTTGTTTGTGGTATTCGAAGAAATTAAAATTATGTAAACCCTCATGGACACATTATAAATGAAAAAGCGTCCATTTTTAGTGTTTCACTAGCGAGATTTACAAATTTTCGCAATTGAAAAGATGGTTTCGCAAATTTATTCGATTTCTTTGGTTCTAATTTCAAATTGTTAATTCCTTACTTTTCATTTTGCAAAGGTTGAAATTTGTATTTTGCGGCTTAAAGATTCATCAGCAAAAATCAACTTCAACAAGCACATCAATTTTTTTTTATAAGTACTTTTATTTCTCTGAAAAAATTTAATTAATTTTTCAGAAAATTCCAAAGTGAAGAGGGATGATGATTTTTCAATTTTAAATACAAAAAGACAAACGCCTTTTCAGGTAACTAAATGACATTTGTAAGATTTCGTTTTTCTTTTCAATAAATGTAATTTAATTGTATAATTCTTTTAAATTTTTCGTTTCAGTTTAGTTATCGGTATCCTTTAAATTCTGAGCTTTTCTTTTCTTCTG
The DNA here is from genome assembly GCA_010014905.2 of Druon quercuslanigerum. NCBI lineage: Eukaryota > Metazoa > Arthropoda > Insecta > Hymenoptera > Cynipidae > Druon > Druon quercuslanigerum. The sequence goes on from JAAAKG020141904.1 coordinate 23,759, forward strand.
CAAGTGATTTTTTAATCACTTTTTAACGATAAAAGTGACTGCAATCATACTTTTTAAATAAAATTATGGTATGAAAAATGCTGTTCACTTTCAGACTTTCACGCTCTTTTCCCCTAGTTTTTCCCTTTTTTCGATAAAGTTATTTCTTTTTGTTTTAATAGTCTGGTATTATAATTTTGGTTTGTTATTCAGATATATTTTGGGTAAAACTTTATTTTATTAAAATATTAATTGTGTAATTAAAAAATTTGCTGCTTCTTTAAAAAGTCATATTTTTGTTCAAAAATTCAACTTTTTTCTTTAAAAAATTGCCTTTATCGTTAAAAATTTCAGCTGTGTAATTGAAAAAGCTACACTTTTGGTTTAAAAATCCACTATTTTTAGTTAGAATTTGGTTGAAAATAAATTTTCATTCAAAATTCATCTCCTTTTTCATAAAAATTTGTTCGTCGGTTAAAAATGCAACTATTTTGCTGAAGACTATTATAATCTTTCTTGCTAAAAGATTATTTATTTTAGTTTGAAATACATGACATTGGTCGAAAATTGAACCATTTTCTTGAAAATTACTTTTTGCAAACTGAAAATTAAACTAATAAATTTTTTAAGAAAAATGTATCTTTCTTCGTAGGAGCATCAACTATTTGCTTGAAAATTCAACTATTTGATTAAGAATTCATTTATTTTGTCAAAAAATCCTGCTTTTTACTAAAAAATTAATAATATTAGAACACTCATCTATTTTATTAAATTCTAATATTTTTACCTGAAACATTAGGAGTTTAAAAATATCTTTTAGATTTTAAAAAATCGGTGACATACATGAGTTTTATTTAAATTATATGCTTATCTGGTGTATTTTATATTAAAAATTAAAAAAAAAGAATGTACAGAAATTTTCCAACTGTAATTTAAGAATATAAAAGAACAAAATGTTAAATTTCTTTGTTTTCGCATAATATATTATCCACTGTATATTCTAGAATAATATTTAAATTAAATTTAATTATATTAAAATATTCTAAAAACTAAAAAGGAAAATTAACTCTAACCCTCGCTTTTCTTAATTTCCCATTTTTATTCAAATATATACGATATTTCAAAACAAATTTTCACATTTTCGTTTTACATCTAAAAGATTATTCTATTCAATTCTATTCAATTCTATTCAATTCAAGTAATCGACTAGTTTTAAAATATGGATAATCATAATATATTCTGCGTACAAAATTGAAAAAATAATTTTGAACGATTTTATCTCATAAACCTAATTTTATTTTTTTTAACGAAAGCAATAATAATTTATTCTAAAAGATTAAGCAGTCTAATCGAAATTTTCAGTGTGTAAATATTAAATATAAATAAAAAATTAACACTATGGAATGTGTTGATTCAAAAGAAATTCATACAAGAATTGAAAATTTCCAACTGGTCTTAGTGATATTTTCCGATTAAACATAATAAATAGTTTAACATATAATAAGTTATAGAATTTAAATAGTTTTCAAAAACTACTAAATACCCACTTTTATAGTTCGGGAAACTTCTTTTGCTTTTTAATAATAATTAAGCCAAAGCTTTTCTATGAAACCAAAATAAACAAAAAAAATTTTATTGAAGCCATTTTTTTATTTATTATTGTTTTATCACTTAGGGTTTCATTTAAAAACGTTCATATCTATGTCTTTCAGTTACATTAAAACATTTTAAACAAAATTAATAAGTATAGTTTCTAGTGCTTGGGAAATTTAAAATTATTAACGTTTCCAATTAAACAATTTGTAAAAAGCTACCTTTTATATAGAGGTCAAGATAATATATTAATATTTTGCCTTAGGATATCAATTGAGCACACCGATCGCGCTCAATTGTCCCTGATGAAGAATTATTATATTTACGAATATTAGGATTTATTAATAATTTTGAGACAGTTTGAGACCCCAGGACTACATTTTTTAATTTAAAAAAAAAGAGAGAAAAATAAGCATTTATTTTGTCCAATATTAACAATTTTGAATTGTTAAAATTAAGGAAGATAAATGTTCTTCCAAATATATCTTAATAACTATAGAAATAATAAATTCAATTGTAGATTTTTACACAGTTTATGTTTTTAAGATTAGAAATTTCTAGGGTTATGAAGAACACGGAAATGTTTCAAAGGAATTTAAAGATTTGAGTAATTTCAAAATATTCCGCAGAATTTCAATAAATTTCGTTTCAAAAATTTGTAGACCTTTCAATATTTTGAAATCTGCTATTATGGTTTTTTTTGACATTTCTTTTAGTAATACACTGAACTTCTATCTATTTCAAGGGCCGCGAAATATAAGCATTTACGGATTTCAAGCCTAGAAGGGCCCCCATCTCTACCGTTAGTCATCGGGCGATTTTTGTCAAGCGGCATTCAATAGCCTTGTATCGATGCGCGCGCTGTAAGCATGTGTACGCATTTACGCATCACGCAGATCAGTGTCTTTCAAGTGTTTTTTTTTTACTTACGACGTGGCAAAGATAAAATTTCCGTGAAATAGTTCAGTTTTTCAACTAAAAGTCAATATGATAGAATCAAAAAAAGACTCAAATATTTCGCAGAATATTGAGTTTTGCAGCATGACGTCACGGTCATGCTAGCATAGATGGAAATGTCAATCGAAAAAATAATGGAACATGACTCAGAAAATAATTTTTTTTCTTGGTTCACAAAGGAACTATGAATATAAACTTCAAAAAAGTTTTTTGTTTTTGTTTCGAACGAATCTGTGAGAAACTAGAGTGCCGGCAAATTCGCATTTCCAAGCTGAACATGTTGGACATCCACCCTTATAATTAAAAATTTTATGAATATTTATAGCTGAAACAATTTATTTTGTAGTTCAAAAGTGGCTTAATAAAACACGAAATTTTTGGAAAGATTCGTTACATTCTTCATACCCCAAAAATCCCAATATATACCCTTATTTTTGGGGCGTTACATGGGTCGCCCCCTTAATCTATTAGAAACGATTTTTAAAAAATAAAAATTTTATTTTCCAGGAAAACTTTACGACATATGAAAAAAATGTTAAGAAAGAAAATTGTTCAACTCAATAAAGTGACAACATTTTGTCGAGACAATGCTTTTTTGATAAGATGCATATTTTTTCTTTAATTTTTTTAAAATGTTGATAAAAATCCTATTTGCGCTCGAAATACGCAAGGTCTGGAAAATAATGAATAAAAAAAAAATTGTTCACCCAGAAAAGAAGAACAATTTTTTCAACTATTTTTTGATCGAACCCGAAGTTTTTTTTTTAAATCGTAAAAAATTAAGTTTATAAAAACCAACACAAGATACGAAAAAAAATAAGGGACGTAAGTTTTTCACCCAAAAGAGATTTATAAATTTGTTATAATTAATTTTTTGATATGACGCGTAGTCTTAAGTTTAATCGTAAAGAATAAAATTTAAAAATATAAGTAAGTTTTGTTTGATAACAAAATTGTTCCTAAATTAGATCCTAAAATGTACCTATGATCTTTTTTTCTCACGAGACACGTGACGAGAATGTGTTTGTTAAAGCCGAAGGAGTTTTAACAAAAGAAAATTCACAATCACTAACTTTCAGTTTCTATGGTTTGAACTTTCATTTTAAAAGGCTTGCGCACAAATCTGTGGTATAAAGAAAGGCCGAGCACATAGCGCGAGACAAATATATTATCGAGCGCGAAGCGCGAGATCAAACAGGTGCGCGTTCAAACTTGCAAGCGAAACGTTCCGCGCGCTCAGAAATACAAATGTAATAATTATTTAAAAAACTAAATATACTGTACATTTGAAATTAATTTTATCTTATCAAAAAACTAACATAACTTTTAAACCTTAAAAAAATTAGTAAACTTTTTGAGGGATCCTTTAAAAATGAAAAAACTCCAAAAGAAATATTTTTGAACATCATCTTTTGAATCTAAACACCTTTAGTTTTAAGGCACAAAAAATTTAACTATTTTATAATCGCGCATTGAAAACTATAATTTTAAATTGAAATTATAAAAAATTTTAAAATAATAACAGATATTTCTGTGAAAAAATATTCACTTTAATTTGCACCGTTTAAACTGAAAATTTTTAAATATCGTAAACGTTTAAAGCTCAATCAGTCTAAAAATGTTGAAAATTATATGATTTCTAATTGAAAGCTTTAAAAATGATAAATTCAAACTTAATTTAAACTTTAGAAATTAAACAATTCTAAACCTCATTTGAAATTGACGTATCTTCAAATTAGCATCGTGAAACTAAGTAATTAAAAATTAATAATTTTTCATTTATTTTATTTTTATTAATGAATTTTAAAATAACTAAGCATAATATTTTGCATATTTTTGAATATATTTATATTTTTTATAGTTTCCCTTTATTTTCCAGATTTCTCCACCCTGTAGATAAAAAGAAACATATTCATTTTATCCAAAATGAGGGGTTCTTTTTAGGTTTATAAACTCGATAAAGAAAATTATGTATTTTCTTTTACGAATAAAATACTTATTGAAAAAGTATCTGAGTTTCAATTTATCCCGCTTTTCTAAACGCAAGAAAGTGCTGCCTGTGACGGAGAAAGTAATAAATAATAAGAAAAAAAAACTGGTAAGCCGGCTCAAGTTCTACACTTCTACCGTTGTGTTATTTACAGTTCTAAATTTTCATTGTAGAAGAAGTTTAGTGACTTTTTTCGTCTTTTACGAATTTCAAATTTAGTGGAAAATTTTAACTTCGACATTTCCACCTGAGTTCAACACGGCAATATAATTCAAACATGTAAGGAAGTTAATATTTATGATTAAAATAAAAAAATTCATCTACACTACTCGCACTATACCTTTTTCACGCATAATAGACACCATTTTCCAGTTTTTCAATAATTGATATTTTTCACACATTTTAAACTCAACAGTACATACTTGTACTGTTTTAACCAAAAATATGTATTCTTAATTTGTCCTGTTTTTTGCCATTTTATTCTTTAAATTTTCACGATTAAAAAAATTGGCAAATTCTTTAACGTTTCAATTTTAACTTGATCAATTTTCAAGTTCATCAAATTGAAGTTGATCTATTTTGAATGTTAAGTTTTGTTTGAATGTCACATCCTTAAAAATATACAAATTTTCCACATTTTCAGAATTTGAGAAATTGTTTTAATTTAGTTTCCTTAATTATGCGAATTTTTGTTTACCAAGTATAGTATCCGACCTTGGGGTACATCACGAGAAAGTTTTAATTCTGGTCAAGGATAATGATATCGACTTTAAAGAACACCACTTATAGAGCTACAAACATCTAGCGATCCTTCCACTTTCGGAATAGCTACGAGCTGTATCGTTACATTTTGTCTTTTCCCTCTTCTTCTTAAAAACAATTTTCCTTTTAGAGTATACTTCAATTTCGAAAACAGCCAGGAATCACAGACAGCCAGGTCAAGACTACATGGTGGCAGCCGAAGTTGTGTGAGGCTTTGTTTCACCAGACATTGCTGAATAAGCTGCGATGAATGTTTGTTGTGGTGAAGGTCCTAGTCAGCACTTTTCCACAAATGAGATCGTTTCTCGAATCGAAATTTCCAAAATAAGAGTTTCTGAAAACCTGAGTTCTGTCCCTATCTCTTTCACTATTAAAGGACGATTTCCATTAATCAACACTCTGACTATTTCTGCATTTTCAGGTGTTTTGGTCGTTGCGGGTCGGCCAGTGCGAGGGTCCTTATAGACTCATTAGCGTACACTTTCCAAATTTTAACGATGGTTTCCGAACATGAGTACCCAAATTTCTGGCAAAATTTAATGCGCCCTCTTGTTCGGTGTGATCCGTCATCCTGAAATTCAGCGCGTACGTTGTTAGATAAGCAACAGTCTTTAATAGTCGACTAAGGATGTGAAGGTTTTTTAGAAGGGGGTCTCACAGGAGTCCCGATAAGTTGTAAATACCTGTTTTCGAAAATAGCACAAATAAGTACTAAGTAAAAGAAAAAACTCTGATACTTTCCTGACAGACCTCGCATTACTTCGGATTGTTTAAATTTTTTAACTCAATAATTTGTGTTTATTAAATTTCTTAATCTTCCAATTCAGAATTTTTTTGCAACTGGTTTGAGTTCTAAAATGAACTGGGTCAAGTTCCGGAAACGGGCCTTCGATTAATATAAAACAGGCTATGGACATGCATTTTTACATGTTGATTAGGACAATTAAAAATTAAAAATAATTATTTGAACACAAGTGATAGAGCTTATCAAAATACACATTTTAAAAATTTATACATTTTTTCATAAGAGTGGAATTTTTTGTAGATATTTCATAATAAAGATAAAAAATTTCACATCTAGCCCCTAGCGAAAACGCAAGTATTTTTTTACCTATAATTTATTGAAATTCCGTATGCTTATGTGTTTTGATGTTCTAATTATGAAAATCATAATGCAAATTTGAGAAAATTTGGTTATCATGGCAAAAACCATGGAAATCCCATAAAAATCACGGTTTATCGAATTTATTTCATTAAATGCAGAAAGTTTTAAAAAATTTTGTAAGCAAAAGTCATAGATTAATTTAAAATATGAAGTTTCTAGTTCGGACAGGGCGTCAAAATGTATGAATATACGGAGTATTAAAAAAATTAGACGTGAGCGCTTTTCTTAACTTTATCCTTTAACTTTATGGATAAGCTTCTGGTTCAACAAAACTTTTAAAAATGTCCATGAGCGAACTATATTTAGTTAGTGTATGAAGCACACTACATTTTTTTGTTAATTATTATTTTTTACTTTTTGATCTTTTCCGTTTTACGTGATTTATTCCATTATTCGTTCTTATAAAATACTGAAGGGACAAATTGAAGAAAGGAAAAAAAAAAGAAAATGAAAGTTTCAAACCATATAAAAATATTTTTGTTTTGTTTCAGAATTCGTAAAAATTCAACTGCATCTACTAATTCTGGCCTTTGCCTTCTCTGCATTGTCGGCTGAGTAGCGAACTAAGGCGATGGAGGAGAAAGAATGTCTCCAGGACGATCCGATCTTCTTAAATTATTTTTCATGGGTTGATTATACGGTATTGGGATTAATGCTGGGCATTTCCTGCCTCATTGGAACATTTTATGGATTTTTTTCTAAAAAGCAAGAGACCAGTGAAGATTTCCTGTTAGGAGGTTCTAAAATGGGAACTTTTCCAATGGCAATGTCTCTCGCTGCCAGTTTTGTCACTGCTATTGAATTACTCGGCAATCCCGCGGAAATGTACTCACAGGTGAGATGAATTACAATTATTATTGATTATTTAATTTACATTGTATAAATTATTAATTAATTCACAAGTAAATTATATTTATTTGTTAATTTAAATTCGAAATAAGGTTATAATATTAAGTATTTCGCAATCTTTTCATTTCAAATTTCTATCATGGAGATCTTTAAGTCTTTCAATTTTATGGAAATTTTATCATAATCGAAAAAATGAAATGAAAATTGTAAAAATGATGCCTTTCTTAAGGACCTTCCAAAAACGCGTTACCAGTAAAATTTTGGTTATTAACAAAAGAGAAGATTTTTTTAAAAATTTCAATTTTTACTAAACAGTTGAATTTTCAAGCCAAAAAGACGATTTTTGTAACATAGAGTTGAATTTTTCATCAGAAAAGTAGAATTTTTAATAAAAAAGTAAATTTTTCACCTAAAGAGATGTCTTTTCTACCATAAAAGAAGAAATTTCAATCTAAAAGGACGAATTTTCGACTAAAAAGATTAATTTTCTATAAAAAGAAACTTTAAAAACAAGAAAGCAAATATTGTCATTCAGTTGAATGCAACGAAAAAAAAGAATTTTTAACAAAATAGTTGAATCCTCAACTAAATAAATCAATTTTCGCCGAGTCAGATTAACTTTTTACCCAGAAAAACAAATTTTTAAAAAAGAGTTAAGTTTTCAATAATTAAAATATTTTAGAAAACAATTAACTCACAAACCGGAAAAGATGAATTTTCAACAAGAAACTTAATTTTGCAATAGAGAACATAATTTTTGGAACTGAATAATTGAATTTTTAACCAAAAAAGATAAAGAAAAAAATGGAAATGAAATTGTTAAGTTTTCAGTTAATAAAATAATTTTCAACATAAGAAAAATGTTCAAACAGTTAAATTCAAAAGAAAAATACCTATTTTTAACCAAATAGTTCAATCCTAAACTAAAAAGATGGATTTTTAACAAAAAGGATTAACGCACTACCCACAAAGACGTATTTACAACAATATACATGAGTTTTCTACCAAATTGTGGAATTTTTAAATTATAGAGAATACATTTTCTTCCAACAATGTAGTAGTTGAACTTTCAACCAAAAAAGAGACATTTTTCAACAAATAAGTTCATTTTGATTCAAACAATTTATTTTTCTATCAAATTATTCGATTTTTAAGTTAAAAGAAGAAGAATTTTCTACACGAAAATATAAATTTTCAAATAAATTCTATTTCTAGTGAATAGAACTTGTACTTATTGTTCACGCTATCCGCTAAGGCAAGTTGAAATACTGCACAATTTTGAAATTCTGACTACGTAATTATTTGTTGCTCCATTTTATTTAAATTTGTATTGCTTTAAATTTTAGTTATCGGAATTTGGTATTATACTAAAAATACTTTTTTCATAAAACATTCCACAATTTAAAAATGTTTCATTTTTAACTCTTTGATAATTTAGAACATCACACTTTGCAACTCTTTTTTTAAAAATGATTAATTTTTAATACTTTTTATTCTTTACGATATTGTGGTGGTTGAAACTTTTTAAGTAAATTCCTAAAAGAATGTTTAATATACTTTTTGTAACGCATGCACGGAATGTTCGATTTTCGAGGCATGTACAGCGTGCGGAAAGTGACCAATTCTGAAAAAGTGTTAAAAAGTAGCTACAAAAAGGCTTTTTGTAGCTGCTGCGCTTGCGCATTTTGAGCAAAATTACTTTTCCTAACTGTTGCGCAGGCGCACATCGATCCCAAATTGCTTTCCAGGAGAGCCGGTATCCAGTACAGCAACATAAGCTCACTACAGCCTTTAGGTGTCAAAAAATTAATCACTCGCATTCCTAATACTGATATGTGATTTTGTACGGTGATTTACGTAATTTGGGAAAGAAACTCGAGTGGCGCATCACATTCCATTTCTGACTATTCCTGACTTTTTACTGTCTCTCAAATCGAAGATTCCATGCATTTGTTGCAAAAAATATCATGTGCAACAGGTGCAGAAAGAAGGCAGTTATAACTCTAGTGAAATTTGCTATACTTGCCATTGGCTTATCTGCGGCTCGTTTCCGGCTCGTCTTAGATTCGCCTCTGGCTCGTACATCAAACTTCACACTCGCTTGGAACTGCCCACTTTCCGCACATGTTGCACAATATACTATTTTAACTGATTACAGGGTACGCAATTTTGGATGACCTGTCTAGCATTTATTCTAGTTATTCCAATAACGTCTCAACTTTATTTGCCAGTTTATATGAAACTAAGGCTAACTTCAAGCTACGAGTATTTAAATATAAGATTTGATCGGCACTGCAGACTTTTAGCAAGTGGACTCTACATGATACAAATGGTCTTGTACACTTCAGTAGCCGTTTATGCTCCTGCATTAGCTTTAAGTAATGGTAAATATGTTTTTAAACTTGATACTTAAAATATCAATTAACTTTCCTCTTTTCTAAATTTTTTCATATTAGGGGTTAGTTGGGTTTGGTGTCAGGCTTCGTATAAAATGTCCTTTAAATTATAAGTGAAATGTGATTTTGATGTCTGTATTTTTTGGTGAGAAGCCCACGTTATCAGGTTACATATGTCATTACTCAGAACCATGTTTCAGCTTTGCCACTATTTGATATTTTATTAATTCGTTAGTCTTACATTTCGGCCAGCGTGCCCCATACCATGTCTGTTATATTACTGACGGTTTATTTCAAAATTATAAAAGTTGTTGAATAAAAAGCTTAACATATAATAATTCTCGAGCGTATAATGTAACGGAAAAAATCACTCGAGACATGATAAACACTAAATAAATGTTATATAAATAATATTTTTGTATGGAGTATGTGGCAAAACCCAAAGATATTATAAGCCTAGATACGGCACGGGGTATAGTTCGAGGAACTAATTGTAGACGGCGCTCCCGGCGA
>JAAAKG020141905.1:0-11741 GCA_010014905.2 Druon quercuslanigerum
AGTAAATATATAATAAATATATAATAAAAATAAATACACTGACTTACTGTAAAAAAACTTTGATTCGTGACCTTATCCTTATTTGGAGGTAAGAAACTAATCTTCTTAAACGGTGTACCATTTGATGCATTAAGTTGGTAACCTGTTGGATGAAGCTTATATCTCATTTGAGAAAATAGAAGGACACGAACATCAGAACCTGTACCTACAAGAAATTTTAGCCCAGAATCTCTGTATGTGAGAAAAAAGCGGCGCAAATTCGCGAGATTCATGCTCCGCCGCTAATGACTTTTAATACTAGTTTTCCTGCCACAACCAGAAGCACATTTCATGGAATCAATGCCAAATTTTGAGTGGTACGACAGTTACCTTTGTTGTTCAGATGGTTTCGTGAGTTTTGGTATGGTCGCTGTCGTTAAATTCCGATCTACTATCACTAACTTTAAAACGAGCAGCGGTAGATTACTTGAGATGAATTTGTAAATTATTTAAAATTGTTTACCCCCAGGGGATTATAAACAAATTTTGTTGGAATATTGCCGATCACGTGTACTGATTTTGAGTCAATAGTGAGTCGATTGTGAAAATAGTGAAAAGATGAAGTAATCACACGTAATGGATTCTGCATTTGAAATGTAACAGGGTCATTTTGAGTCAAAAGGATTCAATTTTTATGCATTTACATAGAATTGTTGTAACACGGCCAATTTTGACGCGGCTGTTGTCTTCCTCGAGCAGTTCGACAGAATGGAGTTACTTGGAAGATAAAGGGAAAATTGCCACGAGTAGGTCTGAGGAAAACATATGATGTCAAAACCACTGAAAGTAGAAGTTTCTTCCTGGTGGACTCCTGCTTTACCACCAGAACAAGTGTGATACCCCAGACATTGTTCGCCCAAGAGGGTTCTTCTCCAAGAGGGAAAAATATTCACCAAAATTATATAAACGACCATAACCTGTTAATGTATATCAAAATCAACTCCAAACCTTCATACCTAGAAACTGCTACCTGGTTTCAAGACTGGTTACCGATGATGTGGGATTCTAATTCCTGCCCACTTCGATTATCCAGTTCCTATTATTTTGTCACCTTTTTAAAGTTTCAGAATCGACTGACTAGCCTGTTACATCTGTATTGGGTCAGTAGAACTAGTACGTTTTGTTCTAGGCGAGATAGCAGGGTCATTTTCAGTATTTACATAGCAATACTATGATGAGAATTTTCCTCATGGTTCTCATTTTTTTCCTCACATTGATGCAAAAAAATACACGGAGAGAACAAAACGGCTGTGGTCACCGTGATTCACAGTAACCACGCAAGTGCTTCACGACGATCATGTGCGTGAATCACAGGACTTTGACGGTGGCAATCAATGCGATCACAGTGTTCAGCATTATTTTTACGCGCATCAGCACTGCGAGTCACCATGACCACAGCCGTTTTGTTCTCTCCGTGTATAAGTTTTTGGGCTAGAGTGGTAACGGACGGATAGCCATTTCACCGACTGCACAAATGTTTTCCACGAAGCTAAAAAATTGTTAATTTAGTGGTAAAATTAGTCTAAAGTGTAAAAAGAAATTGTTTTGAGGTATGAGGAATTATAGCTTTATTTCCGCTAAATATTATTCAGCGAACACATTTGAACCCAATTGATGTTATTCCAAAGCGCTTCTTTGATCTCATTTATCTCATAAACAGTTGATAAAACCAAACCGATACTACTTTCCAGACCGGAAATTTTTGTCTACCACTTTCTTGATTACCGATGAAAAGTTTATGGAAATTGACAAATACCATTTTTTGGACCTTTACAACTGTTAAGTGAAGTACACAACAATTTTTCGTTTACACTTTATTTTAAATCGAAGTTTTGATACATAAAGTTTTTCATACAAATTAGTTTCAAATATGAGAGGTTGCATGACAAAGTGAATCCTTCAATTAAATATACTTAATACTCATTGCTGCTAACAAATATTAATTAATTAAGTGCAGTAGACGTCAGAACTGCAACTCCTCTTTCATAGAAGCTATGTGGATCTTGATTTGGAGCTATATTCAAGTCTACTGTGAATAGTAAATCTGTTCTTGTGCTATTCAAATAGACCGGAAGTGATAATTTTCCTTTCTTAATATCTTCTGTGGAAGAACGACTCCATCTTAGCATGGTCATGGGTAAATCAGTCATAATCGTAGATGTGAGATACAGTTCGTTATCCTTACACTGTGCACCTTGCAACTTAAGTCCAGTGACTGCAAACGAACAATCATCTGTCGCTATGTTATCACCATCACCGATCATCACATCCAAATGAAGTTCTTCAAGCGACCAACTATTTGCTTGAGCGATGCATTGTCTAGTGGCAGTAATGTATGCTTCCGGATTCAACAAACCACCAAGCCAAACAGGAAAACTCTGTGAACATACAAAGAAATTTACAATAAAGTTTTTAGTATAAACTTTTGATGGTTAGTGCTGAATTAGAAAAAAAATGGAACCAATGAATCCACCTTAAATCATTACGTCTTATGAGTAAATGCATAAATAGTTTTTTTGCAAATAACTAATAAAGAGGAAAAATAAGAGTAAGTTTTTAAAGGACGCACGAAAAAAAGAGATAGAATACAAGGAGTTTAATTCCATAAAGAAAATAGTTTTTAAACGGTTTCAAATAAAAATGGTGCGCAACTTATTGTGTATCTCGCGTCAGGTTGTAAGCAAAATACAGGGGCGAACTGGCGCGGAGTAGTCGTAAAGACTTTTATCGGGACAGCTGGTTCTATACAGTCAGAATTAAATAGTTATAAATATTACTTTAATTATAAACTTTCCATGTACATCATCAGCTCTAAATTACAGGGCCCAACAAAATGATACATCCTTTGCAACAGACTCCTATACAAATTGCCCAGGTACAAAGAAACAATTCGATAAATTTGAATTGGTTTGAGACTTCAAATTCAACAAAAAAAAATCGCCTTTTTTTATTCACACTTTTTATCTAGACGAAATATTCCTGTGGTTCTGTTTCTTTGGAATATAACTGGAGGGCCTATGACAAAGCCATCGCACGCATTCTGAGGCTGCGGATAGAGGGTCTCCGTACCAAGCAGTCGCGGACAATTGTCCAGGGTTGGTCCCGAAGGAAAAACTGTCCAGGCTTATTTTTTAGCTTCGAGAACACTTTCCGTTAATTTAACAGAAAAAACAAACTCATCCTTCACAATGGCCACAGAAGTATTTTTTGATCATTTTTTTGCCGCCGGGCCAGGATACGTCAATTCTTCAAGGAAGAAATTTTGGGGGTTACGGAGTTACATCGGTAGTAACAGTGGCGAATTACCCTATGCCCTCTAGGTGATGCTTCGCCTAAGTGGCTGGGGCATCCAAAACGAATTGCATTCAGATTTAATTGAGCTGCTCGGGAGTTAAGGGTGCTGTGGAGTGTCTCGTCAGTTATTTTCTGTAAGGAGGGGGCTATGGGAAACGCTTGGTAAATTCAAACAACTGAACTGGGTTGGTCTTAGTAAACTCAGAGCATTCAGTCTCATGTTTTCGATAAGGGTACTGTGGAGAATGGTCGGCAAGTTCTGTGTGTTCCTTCGGATATCCACGAGAAATCTAAATACAACATGAATTGGAAAATCATTTCTTATCTGTAGAGAAGACCGATACATCAGGGAGAGTGAGTTCGGCAGCCCGTAGAAATTGGCACGATTAAAGGAATGTCCGCCATGACCAGGGGTATGGTGCATTGTTGAAATTACCGGTCTCTCACAAGTTATCGTGACAGTACCCAAGGACTGAGTGATAGTCACTATCAGTGACTAAAGTGGATAAATCATCGTCATCAAAACCGGTGACGTCAGTAGTGAAAAGAGATAAGATCTGACTCACGTGATGACATCCCCTTGCGAAGTTTCACTCCCTTCCTTATGCTGATCATCGTTGAAATCATGAATTATTCTCTTTAATTTCCCAATCGTGCATACACAGATACTGAGTCCAAATACGCTATCTTAAAAAAACAGTTGTTGAGACAACAACGGGAGAATACTAGAAAATCACAACAATACTGGACCGCGTCGGGATATGCCCAATTAATTCACCCCCCGCCCCCATGCTTAAATCTCTCTTGGCTAATGTTTTAATAGAGAAGAAAAAATGGCGATAGTAAAGGACAACGTAAATGCTTGATAATTCAATCTTCTATGTTAATAGAATAAATCACACTTAAAAAAGACTATTCGAATAAATAACACTTGAATCGAATAAATCAACAAACAAAATTTCACATCGGAATATGAATCGATAAATAAATCAATATAACAATCAATAACAATACATTGCAGCAAAAAAATACATACATGGAATTCAGGGCGATTCAAGCTACCAAAAGGGATCGCAAATAAAATTCAAAAGATCAACCAGGTGCTCCTAGCGACCTAAGGGATAAGGCGTATGCTAGTCTCCGAAATCATAAGCCTAGCTCCAAAACTGTCGTTTGGTTCCAATTAAATCTTTATCCCAAATCGTTAGTTTAAATATTTAATTTGATTAGTTAATTTGAGTTGTTAATTCAAATCTTCATTTTAATTTTAACCGAATTCCGTATCAATTAACTATGTCAAGTTATTCGGGAATTTGATTGAATTAAGTTTTAGTAAATCCGAAAAAATTCATATTCAAATTTTCAAATTGAAATTTCAAAATACCAAAATGTACAAAAAAATTTCCAAATTCCGAAAGAAAAAAAGTAGCTTGACTAGACCCCTGTTTTCCATTCCATTTTTTACCCTCTCACCTAAAAATTTGAAAGAGCGTGGTAAGGACTGAATTCTAGTTGGATATGTAAAACAATGAAAGAAAATTTGTAGTCGAATCAATGCGCAGAAAAAATGGCTTTTGTTCGGGTATTTTTAAACACTCGGTAATCCTCAATGAGTAGTAAACCACTTTGTCAAGGAGCTTATTCTCTACTTTACTTATGGCGGTTCATTTTCAACGAAATCTCTCATTTAAATTTTTGGGTGCAGTCGGTATCTACATAGTGAAGGAAACTGACCTACAATGTATCCGGCAACATTATTATTTATTTTTTCGACACTCACACGCGAAATTACACTACAGAAAGACCTCAGAAAACTACTCAGGGCTGATTTTACCAAGTCTGATTAAGACTTTGAACTAGATTAGTCTAATTTAATCAGTACCTTATGTTTCACCATCTTCGAAAGTAGGATTGAAGAAAGTTAATAGCCGCTTAAAGCAACGGGTCGATTTTGGCCAGTTAAAAAAGTCATTTAGCGATTAACGCTGAATGGCAGAACGAAACCTCAAAATCGAAGTTTGTACTTGAGTATTTGAAGCATGTTGAGTGTGCATATGGATCATTTTAATCTACCGAATCGCTGTTACCCACCGAATATTTGTCTAGCTATTCATATTCTTCTTCATTTTCCAAGTTTTTAATAACGGCTAGAAATTCTTTTTGCTGATCAGCTGCAATTCGTACCGAACGAATTTTTTAAGTTGAATCTGATACACCACACGACTTTTGATGGCATTGCAGTCTGTTTATAGCTTCGGTATAAAGTGGCATGTAATAGTTCTTTATTAAGAGAAACCTTCTTAGCAAATTATATTCTTGAACGTTTGGGTCATATATAAATTCTGAAACTTCCCTTTATCTTTAGAAATTTATAAGACGTGAGGACTTTCAGGACATGAGTTAAATTGTTTAAAGTTGACAAATAAAGATATTACAGCATTGACGCAGCGGAATACTCTCCCTCCTCCTACATGATAAACCATGACGAGAACCTTGACTCCCCCAACCGCCTAGATGCAACACGCAATTTATGGAGGACCCCTAACCAATGCAACCTCGCAGTGCGTATTATGAAGCTTTCTTTTTGGATGTTTTTCATATATGCATCAAATATTTCTGAGCGTCTTTAATTATTCGCTATTAATGCCTTTACAATTTACATTATTGATTCTTCAACTGAAATAGTGATGGAAATCTGTAACATTATTTGAATATATTACATCCACACAAAATTATTTAAATTTAAAAAAAAAGAATTGTGCTGGATGTCACGTGTCTTGGTTAATGTCGTTCTCAGCTTGTGCCCTGCGGTACATCGGGGGATGAAACACAGAAATGGTTAAGAAAAAGTAATAACAGGAACTCATGGCTGGTTAAAATCCGTGATTGCTTCGCCTGCCTTATATCTTTTATCCCTCATATAAAGGCGATAGACGTAATTTCTAAAATTTCGCACGAGGAGACCTCCTGTCATGGCAATAACAAGAACGAAAGTGAAACGAACGAGAAGGAACGATAAGTACTCGTGTTAAGGCGCCATCAGAAGCATTAGCTTACGTTCGATAGATAAAAGAAATACACGAAATAATAGGGAAAATATATATTATGTAATCTATACTCAAATTAGGCCTATCCAGATAGAGGAAATTTCGTTGGAATTGCTCATTTGACAGATGGGATTTTAACTCTACTACCGACCTCTACTCATTCAACTTCAAGAGAGCTACCACCCTCAAGCCGCTAGACCTGAATAGGCAAATTAACGTAACAACATATGCAACAACAAAAGACATTAAAAAATACAACATTTTGAAGTTAAACAATGGGTACATAAATTACCGAGTTTTACCGAGAGGTATATGAGATGGTTTTCTCAGCAGAAGTAGTTCAATCAACTGAACTGCATTAATAATTAATTCCATTGATTTAGTAATCGATTTCGATAGCCGATAAGAGTATTTTGTAGGAATCTGAGTCGTATGATCACAATGTACGGTCCGTTACGCTAGGATTGCATGACGCTCAGAATCGAAGTAGCAGATGGTGGCATCATGCGATAGCTTGATTGGATAGAATTTAAATGATCCGCCATTAGTCCAGGTTGTGCTAAAAATCATGAAGGTAGGAATGTAGCCTGATCATGTGACGGACCGAAATTTTCGATTCTTACGTAACTCTACGGTTCATGGCGATTTCGTAATCTTCGCCGGTTTATAAAAACCGTTGCGCAATCGCCTTCAGAAATCCTATATTTATAAATTTCGTGAGGGTGACTGGTTTATTACTATTTCTTAATCTAAATTAATGGATTTCGTAATATTGACTAATTTATTACCACAATTTCCTAATATAATTGATGATTTGTGTAAGGATGACTAATTTGCGACTGCTGTTGCGTATCGACTCATGAATTTCGTAGGACTGGTTAATTTATGATTGCTATTGCGTAATCATTTTAGACAGCTAAAGTCGTAAATAACATGAATTTCGTAAGAACGCACGTGTCTAAAGTCGTAAAATGCAATGACTAAGACCTTTTTAGGCTAGGAACCAAAATATATAAGGAGCATAACACAGAGATGAGAGTCTTCAGTTATCTTCAGATCATCTCAAGCGTCGATCCGTTTAGTTTGCTACACGAATTAATTTCTGAATTTATTAAACGAATGTTTGTATTCGTTGCTAGTTAAATTATGAAAGGCCTTTTTAATTGTGAGAGTGCGTTAACTAATTTAATATTAACGGAAACAAATTAAATTCATAATATTTGCTAGAAATTATAATTTTACTACGTTTAAATTTTGTAACATCGAAATTTGCGATATTTAAAACTAAAATAATTTAGCTAGATTGCAAAATAAGTGACTAAGACGCAGATACACGTAAAGAAATAGTTTGATCAAAAAATAATTCCGCAGGCATAAAGATGTCATCGAGCGAAAATAGTGAACATCCAGAGGGTACTTGCACATTGGGATCACAATCTCCATTAATAGAAAGGTAAGCTTCGTATATATCTGGGGTTTATGGATGCGAAAGGTTATTAAATCAGAGTATTGTAGAGCCGCTGCTATAAGTTTGGAGAGGCAGGAAGTAAATTATCTTTTAATGTTGATCAGAACGAAAATCATTGCAATGTTCATAAAGCATTGTAGAGCCGCTGCTATAGGTTTGGATGGGCAGGAAGTTTATTATCTTTTAATGTTAATTAGAACCAAAATAACGGGAAAAGCCAGGAGATATATTCAGGATAGGGTTGGGATAGATTTTGTATAGTTAATGCTAGTTTTTGAAACACATTTTTCACCAAAATTAGATACGAGCCAGTTCATATAGGGACTGGTCACTATTGTCTACTAGAAAAATAAAAAAATAGTCCAGTACGGAAGCAGTCAGTTAAATTATAAATAAAATAACTATAGCATGTTATGAAAAGGGCACAAGGAGAAGAGACATTTGAAAAGTGTGGAGTCTAGCATAAGTTGGAACAGAACCCATAATAGATTGGAAAATGCTTCTTTAAAAATTTACACTGCAAAGCGAGAAAATAAGTTCAGGCTTGTTAATAAAAAACGTGCTGCTTATATTAACAGTGACATGGAGGCACCGGGCCCACCTCGCGGTCGATCGCTCTCATCCAAAAGATGTTTTAATTGCGAAGAATTGAGTGCATTTGAGGCACAAGTGTCCCTAAAATTTACGGGAAAATAATCAAGCTCCTGAGAAAGAATGTAAACTTTATTGTACCTATTGCCATTACACGGATTATAGTATAGGGAATGTAGATTGAAACAAGGTAATGAAGAAGACTGTAAGAATAAATCTCAATCCGCACATAACTTTTTAAACTTCCAACAGAGGCGTCAAAACGGTGCGATGATAACCTCGAAACCAAATTAGCACCGAAATTTAAAATTACCGACACTTAAAAGTCAACCCAGTAGTTAAAACCGAAAATAAAAATGTTAACCAAGGGAATACGTTATACGTTAAATCATATTAAAAACATAATGTGGACTCAAGAAACTGGATATATAAAAATAAAAGGTATAATTTGGTGGGAATTGGTTCAGAAGTGATTCAAACTTAGGGGAATTAAAAACAATGATAAAAGGAATAAATTAAAACTTTCAAGTTGTTCCTGATGATTTTCCTATTAAATTTTCCTAATAAATATAATCGTTCAAATTTCAAACTAGTAATATGAGAAAAATTTGTTTTCAACAAAAGTGATAGAAATTGTGTGCTCTACAATTTTTTATATAACTAATTTTGCTTTAAAGTACATTTGAAATGAGATAATTCCAAAAAACTAAATTTTTGACGCCATTGTGGCCACCATGTTTTTAGCAGGAGCCTTATTTGTGGGATCTTTTTCGGGCATTGATTATGGTTCCGAAATAGAGATAATTGCCAAGTTTGGTCTTATTGTGACCATTTGCAAGTTGAAACTTCATATTGACTGGACTAGTACTGACGAGGTTGAGAACAATCTGGTCGTTAGTTAACTTTCACGGAAGGTGGTATGTTAGGGAAACCGAAGACGGGCAATGAAGCGACCCAGCCGAAGCCTAGACAATTGAGCGGAATGAGAAAGGAATGTGCCATAGCTATTCATTCCCACGGTCGAGCAGGTAATCGTGACACTTAATATCACAGGAATTGTCAAAATACAAAATTTTCGAAAAAATAATTAGGAATTAGACGAGAGAGAGATTGAATTAACCCAACCGTTTTACTGATTTTCGGTGGTGATGTAAGATATAGTAATGACAAAGTTATACTTGGAAACGGTCATGTGTTAAATTTTATTTCGACAGACTGTAAATTTAGAATCAAATGTAAATCAAGAAATAATAAAATTAGAAATAATAAGAAGCCATATTTTTAATGTCGTTGTAAAAAATAAATTTGAAGATCAATTTTTCTTAAGTACATTATGAAAAGCTATTTTGGGTCTCAAAAACGTAGCAGATAAATGTTAAAAGTATCAAAATTCCGAATTACGAGGAAAGTTTTAAAGGGGTCTCATGGATATTCATAGAACAGATTTTAAGACAATTTTTTGAATTCAGGAATTGTAATTATAGTTTCCTTAGGGGAAGTAATAAATCCACCTAAAGTTAACCGAAAAAGAATCGTGAAAGAATTTCGTAAATCAGTAGTCGTGCACATAAAGGAATATCAAAAACTTTCGAAGGAATTAGAAATGAATTTTATGGGGAAAATATGAAGATAGATATTTTAAATTTTATTAGACTTTGCCATAACTGTCAAGAAAGAAAATTAGTTAAAGTCAAAACAAAAATGCCAATGCAAATTACAGAAACACCCAAAGAAACTTTTGATGAAATTTTAATAGAAATTATTGAACCATTAACAAAAAAAATGAAAGGGCACAGATTTATTCTAACTAATCAAGTTAATTTTTCTAAATCTACTGATCAAAAAAGTAATTTTACGAGCAAAGTGATGAAAACTTCTTGTAAAATTTGAAAAATTGAACAAATTAATCCAACCGCTTACCACATCGCTATGTTCTCACAAAATAATTCATTATAGTTTAATAAAATATTTAAAACAATTTGGTAAAAAGAAGGATTGAGATGGCTGGCAGCGATATGCCACATTTGTTCATAACTCTTCAGTGCATGAATCTACAGGATTTTCCCCCTCACAAATTGGTTTATGAAAATGGAATGAATCTAAATCTAGTTTTGCAAAAAGTAAACCCCTTTCCACGTATTTTCAAAATGTGCTGAACTTATTTAAAAAGCTGGTAGACGTACGAAAAACTGCTGAAGAAAGTCTAAAATCAGCAAATAAAGGTCAAAAAGGTTAGAACAAAAGTTAGATGTCCAAAGTTTTAAAGAATGAGGGTTTTCAGGCTTTTAGAACCCCTATCTACTCATAAATTCGGTAGACAATATTCTGGTCCATTCCAAATAACGAAAATAAGTGGGAACTACGATGCATTAATTAGAATGGGAGCCAATAAAACCAAATATGTACATCTTAAAAGATTGAAATTAGCTGCAATTCTAATGGAAACCTGTAAATCGAAACATCTTTTAAACAAATAAATTGTAAGTAAATAATAAAACACTTATTTTAAAAGAATGTTTATTAACTATAAAATATAAATTAACAATTTTAAATTGTAAATAACAAGTAAATAACTAGTTAAAATATAAAATAATTGTAAAAGGATTTGCATACAATCAACATTCTAAAATCAAGACTAAATTTTTAAGCTGCATTAAGTGATGTCTTGATTGGTTATATATTAATTACATTTTAATAAAGAAATTATTTAAATCCATTAGAAATGTAAAAGGAAATTATATTAGTTTTAAAATAAAATATGAATTGCATCAAAGGCATTTAAATCGATCAATTTATTTTAAATTACGGGTTAAAAATAAATATAGTAAAATTTCTTATTAAACTGAAAGAAAATAATTAATAAAATAAGCCAAACTAAGCAATAGTTGAACTTCAGGAAAATGACCATATCGATGGTATAGTTCAAAAAATGGTCCCATTTTTTATTCCTTCAAAAATAGTTTTAGCGGAATTCCTAGTCAAATGAAGTGTATAAACGTAGTTTGCGGTCTTTTGAAACATTTTTCAAAGTTTTAGTCAGAAATTTTATTTCTAAAAAAAGTTCCTAGGTTAAAAAAAATATTCAGTCAACTGATCAAGCGAGGTCGGTAATGTGTGTATTTAAGTGTGTCACATGCCCTTAGAATAATTTAAGTGCTTATGAATACAGTGCACGATAAAAAAACTTAACCATGCGGTAAGTCGCCAATTGCCCACCTGTGCGGTGTTGGGTGCACGATCGAAGAGAGTGCGTACACCCGTACGAGTAGCATTCGGTGGTTCTGCACGAGTTATAGATACTA
>JAAAKG020141906.1:0-11741 GCA_010014905.2 Druon quercuslanigerum
TTATAAAAATTTTGAAGTTAGAACATAAATCTATAACACACATAAATTGATAAAAAAAATTGGTCATCCAGTTTGGCAGTTTATTATACAGCTTCATTTTGTAAAATTATGTACCAACTTGAAATGGTTTCCATTTAAAGCAAGTTCTGTAGTTTCAATTAAATGCTGTCTTTTAAAGCAAATACGACGACCTGTTAGTATTCCTTTAGAGTGTAATATTTTTTAAAGTAAACTTTCTGATTCTAACAGAACTTTTCCGGCGAATTTTGAAAAAGGACGAAAAGTTCTGTCAGAATAAGAAAGAGAAAGGAAAAGATAAATATCTATATTATAAAGCTATCTGTGTTATTTATGCATAAGCATTTATATCAGTATTAAAAAAAAGCACTTTAAAGAAATGTGGATAATTTTTTGATAATAAACCTTATCGTTTTCTTAAATTCAAATGCTAACTAATAATTCTTCTGTGTCATAAATTGTAACGTTGTTATTTTGAGGTTAAATTTGTTAAATTATAAATATTTTTATTTTTTGTTTTAGTAGCTATTTCATAAAATTTGATGAAATATTTATTATTATTAAAATCTTTAAAGTAAACACACTATCAGGAAAAGCCTGAAAGTGCAAAAGAAAATAGTTTACGACAAAAATTTCTTATTAATGGCACACCTTTCGAGGACCTTTTCATTAACAAAGAAAAACCTAAGTGCAATTTACTGATAAAAATAATTATTTTTTTAACAACGATTAATAAATTGTTCATCAATATCTCAATTGCGAAACTTGAAATTCAACTTTTGCTACAAACATAAAAGTATATAATACCCACATAAAATCAATGTTTTAAAGGCTACTTTCTCGAGGATCCAAAGCCTGAAAACTAAAAAATTTGAAAGCCTTTGATTAAACTAACTTTAAATTTATTTCATTTTTCAACAAAAGTTGAAAAATTGAAAAACGAAAATTAAAGCCCAACTAATAATTAATACAAAATGTAGAAACTATTCAAATTTAAAGACCCTTACCAAATCATTCTTTAAACTCCCTCTATGACGAAGATTCATAATTCTTCTATGAACTTGAATAAAAATACTTGAAATTAAAAATGTTTCAGGTGAAAAACTATCAATTCTGAAAGCTTTTGCGATTCAACTATGTACCTTAAAATTTAAAAGATTTCTAATTAAAAATTTTAAATAATATAAAACCAAATTATAACCTAAATTATAATTTTAGAAAAACTTACAAATTTCACTGATAAAAGAAACGTACAAACTTTTAAATTAAAACTGTTGAATATGAAAGGATACGCACATTAAAAAACTAAAAAATTTGAAAGCAATTCAATTTGAAACTATTTTAATTTATTAACCGTTACCAAATAATTCTTTAAACTCGCAATGCAACTTTCTCATTAAATATAAATGTGTAATGTCAATTGTAAAAATTTTTATGTTTGGATGATTTTCTCCAAAAGACGTAGTAACTCAACAAAGTTTAAAAGTGCACATCTGCTGGAACCTCGTCTGCACTTTTTCAAGAAAAATTACTTATTGGGATTAATGAAAAAAATTATTCATTTATTTATAACAACGTATTAATCGATGTTAAAAATTTCTATTTTTATGAGTAAAAGCACTTAGGTTTTTCTTTTTTCATTAAATTTTTCTCGAAAGGTATGCCATTGATAAGAATTTTTTTGTAATAAACTATTTTCAAATTAATTTAATTATGGGTTTAGAACATAAATCCAACACTCTTAAATTATTTTAAAATTTCGTCATCCAGTTTGGCAATTAATTATATAGGTGATTCAGCAGTTAAATTCTAGGGAAAATAGGGAACTTTGTTTTAAAAAGGTAAAATTATTTTCATTTTATTTTCTATTTTTTTTATTGTAAGAAATAATAAATAGCTAGATTCTTTACATCAAATAGTTGATGATGCTGATTAAGAACAAAAAAATGTTTCATAAAAAAAAACCGAAAAAATATTTTTTTCTTCAGTAAATGATAATTGCATAAAATATGAAATTTGTAAGTTTTTTTTAATACTGGAGCCTTTTGAAACTACAGCTTGTGAATTATTTGATGGGTTTTAAATTTAATTTTTCGAATTTGTTTAGATATTAGTTAGAAATTAAAAAAAATTTAAAGGCACTTGAGTCCAATGCTTTCAAATTTGGTAGTCTTACAGCCTATGAATCCTCTAGAAAGAGTCATTAAAAAAGTGATGAACATTATTATTATGTGGATATTATATATTTATATTTAATACAAAAGTTGAATTTAAAAGCTTTGATCTTGAGATATTTTTAGGGCTAACTCAGACAACGAAATATTATTTAAATTATCCTTGAATATTATTAAAATTCAGTCAAATTAAAAAGTTGTTCAATTTAAAAGCTTCTACGTTTAGAAGCTTTAAAATCCTAATATTAGGAGTTTATAGCATGATTTGGTAAAGGTTTTTAATTTTAAATAGTTTCAAATTGAATTGTTTTTAAATTTCTCAGTTTTTTAATGTGCGTATCCTTTCATATTTAACAGTTTTAATTTAAAAGTTTCTACGTTTCTTTTATCAGTTAAATTTGTCAGTTTTTCTAAAATTAAAATTTGGGTTATAATTTGGTGTTATAATTTTTTAAATTTTTAATTAGAAATCTTTAAAATTTTAAGGTACATAGTTGAATCGCAAAAGCTTCCTAAATTGATAGTTTTTCTCCTTGAACATTTTTTAATTTCAAGTATGTTTATTCAAGTTCATATAAGAATTAGGAATCTTCGTCATAGTGGGAGTGTAAAGAATGATTTGGTAAGGGTCTCTAACTTTTAATAATTTCAAATTGAATTTTCTCTTAATTTTCGCTTTTTTTAAAGATACTGACCCTTTCAAATTCAAAAATTTTAACTGAAGAGTTTCTACATTTTGTATCAATTAATGAGCTTAAAATCTGACCGTCTTTTTGAAACTGAAGCTCTGGAATCGGATAGTTTTCGAATTATTAGTTGGGCTTTAAATATCGTTCTTCAATTTTTAAACTTTTGTTGGAAAATTAAATAAATGTAAAGGTAGTTTAATCAAAGGGTTTCAAATTTTGTAGATTTAATGCTTTAGATCCTCGAGAAAGTAGCCTTTAAAAAATTGATTTTATGTGGGTATTATATGCTTTTATGTTTGTTGCAAAAGTTGAATTTCAAGATTCGAAATTAAGATATTGATGAACAATTTCTTAATCATTGTTTAAAAATGACTATTTTTATAAGTAAAAGCACTTAGGTATTTCTTTTTCAATTAAAAGATCTTCGAAAGGTTTGCCATTAATAAGAATTTTTGGTCGTAAACTAATTTCTTTTGCACTTTCAGGCTTTTTCTGATAGTTTATTTACTTTAAAAAATTTATTAATAATAAATATTTTATGAAATTTCATGATATAGCTACTAAAACAAAAAATTAAAATATTTATAATTTAAGAAATTTAAACTCAAAACAGAAAACGTTACAACTTATGACAAATTTCCAACCATACAATAAAAGGTTTGATTTTTAAAATACCTAAAAGTTTAATTATGCTTATAATGTTGAAAATGAAATAATTTATGATATAACAAAACCACAAACATACAAGAAATATTATTAATTAGCATTTGAATGTAAGAAAACGATAAGCTGTATTATCAAAAACTTATAAACATTTCTTTAGTGCTTTCTTTTTAATATTTATATACATGTTTATGCATAGATAACACAGAAGGCTCTATAATATAGATATTTATCTTTTCCTTTCTCTTTCTTATTCTGACAGAACTTTTCGTCCTTTTTCAAAATCCGCCGGAAAAGTTCTGTTAAAATCAGAAGGTTTACTTTAAAAAATATTACACTCTGAAGGAATACTGACAGGTCGTCGTATTTGCTTTAAAAGACAGCATATAATCGAAACTACAGAATTTGCTTCGAATGGAAACAATTTCAAATTGGTAGATAATTTTATATAGTGAATCTGTATAATAAACTGCCAAACTGGATGACCAATTTTTTTTCCATTTATGTGTGTTATAGATTTATGTTCTAACTTCAAAATTTTTATAATATGTATTTAAATTAATAATTAAGTTAATTATATATATATATATATATATATAATATTAATTAATTCTGCACCTGAAAAACGTGACGTCTAAATCGACGCGAATGACACATAAGAATCGCGCGAAAAATTAAAGTCGACAATAAATAAATTTAATTGAGTTGATGAATTCAATTACAATTAATATAATACTTTTATAATTATAATATTAACATTAATAATAATGCATATAAATATTAGTAATATGTATATAATTGTATTAATAGCAATATTCTATACACCTGAAAAACATAACCTTCATATCGACGGATATAAGAAATGAAGAATCGCGCGAAACATTAAAATCGCCAACTTCTTCAATTTCTATCAAATTTGGATCGACATATCAATGGAAGACCACCGAAGTGTTTCGATCGGCAATCGTGCATCTTCGACCTTTCGAATTCAGAAGAGGAGAAGTTGTTTGCGCGTGCAATTACAGTCATGTGCTAACACCTCTACTCTACCACTCTACAAGAGCTTTCATTGCGTGCGAGGGTAAATCGTTTCAAATATGGGATCACTGGTTGGAATGGGGAAAGGTCAAATATATAAAAATTCAAAAATACATAGACAAAAGTGTATAAAATTCTCAGGGAGTAGATTTTAAGACATTTTGACGAAATATTTAAAAGATTATTCATCGAAAAAAATATAATTTAACTTCTTAATACTAATTGCAAATCATACAAATAATTATAGAATATTAAATATTTATTATTTGGATGTTAAATAATTTTGCATATTGCAGTTTGTAATAATAGTGCTAGCTTGTTTAGTAGAAGCTCCGGTGGTAAGTCATTTCTAGATTTCTCAACATCCAAAAATTACCAACGCGCATCTGGAGATACGAAGTAACTCACGGTCGGTCCACCAAGGTGGCGCGTTTATCAGTCCAATGTTCGAGGGTCCTTATCCAATGTCACGAATTCACTATAATTCAACCGCGAAAAATTCAAATATTTTAAACGCTGATATTAGATTATGCAATAATTCAATGTAAACCCTTGTCGTAAAAAGTCTAGGCAAAGTTTGGGAATGTTACCATAAGACCAATAAGAGTTCACTATACGTTCACACGTGTCAACTAAAGATGACCTAAATTCATTTCTCCGAACATTTTAAAGGGTGACCCTGACTGGCCCCGTTTTTCTTTACATGATATTATTATTAAACAATTCTCTCGCTATGACGTCGCCCTTTCTTAAATACTCTGTCACTCTACGCCGATCAATTACTTCCTCCAAACTACTCTCATCAACTTACGCTATAAAAATGTCTCCATAGATCTCTTTATAATTTATAAATTTTCTCTACTTCAAAGGCTTATTTCTTAGTATTTACATTATTACAGTTAAGCAACGTTCTTTTTGCATTTCGATCTCACTCTCGACCACCCTTGTAGCAAAGACTATTAATTTAATCAATTTCCTTTTCGGCAACTTAGCATTCATTCCATCACATGCCTTAAACATTTATAATTTCTTTATTCTACTTATCTAATATTAACATTATTCGGTTTCTCGATTCAATAGAGCATTTTTAAAAACTAATCTTGAATACCACAAATTTGCCTTTGTGCTCAAGCCGATTCACCTTTTGCTGTGCCTTTTTGATCTCTCTTTAATTATTTTAGCATTTAAAATCGTCGATTGCATCTAGGTTCATAAAATTACTGTATTTCTATAACTTATAAATTTAAATATTTCCCCAATATTTAACAAAAAGGAGGCCCTGTCTCTACAGAAGTTCGTCCAAAGCGACAATCGTTCACAGATTGTCACACAAATTGTTACGGATTTTCTTTTTCCTGGCGTTGAACAATATCCCCCCTCAACTCTGGCATCAGTAAGCTAGAGAGTTTATTAGGATCAGAAATCAAATTTTAAGTAAGGACATTTCTATTTAGCTTGCTAATTAGCACGGTACATTGAAAATAATGACAAATATGAGTGAATAAGAGGCAAAAAGAACGAGCAACCGGGCGAAGTTGGAATATTGTGCATAGACTTTCGCGCATGCGCTAGCGCAAAAACAGATGAGCCGAAATACCGTATACCACTTGCTATTTCAATATGGTTATGCCATATAATGAAAGTAGATAAAAACATATAATAGAACCCGATGGTAATGCCAGGTGGTAATTATTAAAATTATTAATAAGGGAAACGATGACAAATATTTAACAAAGCATGAAAGTGATATATTATTAACTTATAGCACAAATGATTGAAAATTATGAACGGAGTGTACAACCATAAGTAGTTTGTAAAGCGATGTTGCATTTATTATTTATTACATTTATTACATTTATCCTTAACATTTATTATTTTTCTTTATTATTATAACATTCAGCCGTTTCCCTTTTGCGGTAGGCGGGACTCACTATGTGAGGGAAGGGAGTAGTGTGAGGAAGGGGTTATAGAATTTTTTTCTTTTCTTTTTTTTTTTCTTTTTTTTAATTGGTCTAGAATTCTTCTGTTACTTATTTAAATAACACGTTCATTCCACAACACTGCTCCGACCCAGGTTGCTGATCAATTTCTCTAGCTGTCACCTCAAGTGAAGATCCTCACAAAGTCGTCATGTGAGGTTCCCCACTTGGGTCTATTAGTATCCAAGGTTTTTTGTTTCAAACGTCATTCACTCTACTTACACTCTTCTTATTAACTATTTTACGCTATACTTTTCTGTCCTGGCATACTTCTCTAGCTTCTTTAAAGTCCATACATTTTTTCATGCAGGCTCACGTGTTTCTATGACTTCTTATGTCCCTTCTAACTAGGGTCTCATTCAAACATTCTAACAATTCTTTCCGCAATCTGCCTCTGGGCACGCTGCCATTTACTTTACGTTGATATACCTGTTTCGTTAGTCGTTCATCCTTCATTCTCTCAACATGCCCGAACCATCTTAACCGATTTTTTTTCTATGTGTCAACTAGTGTCTCTTCCACACCACATTCTTTAAGGATTATATCATTGCTCACTTTGTCCATCAGAGTTTTCCTGCATATTATGCGTATAAATTTTGTTTATCATGATTACTTGAATATTTCTTCCTTATTTTGCATTCTATTGTATTCCTATCTACCCTGAAAAATGTACCATATCAATAAATTTATATTATCTATTTTTATTTTCAATATATTTTCATAACAAAAGTTTATGACAATTCGTAACATCTTTTTTGGTTAAACAACTTTAGTCTTTTTTGTCGTTTTTCCCAAAATTTCATGATTTTATTCTTATTTTTAATATTAAAAGTACATAAACTTCTCCTATCTAAAACTGATTAATATAGCAAATGAGTAGATTCTTTTTGGATGAACAACTTTTGTGTATCCATTTTTTCCATACCTTCTAGCGTTTTTCAAAAAATTTAATATCCTATCAAAAAATGCTTTTTAAAATAAATTAGTAGCTCGTTTATTGGTTAACAACTTTTGTCAACTTATTTTTTCCTAGCTGGTGTCCTTTGTCCAAAAATTACATCTTTTTATTTTTAATGTTGTTTTTTATGAATAAAACAAAAACTATGCATTCTATTTAAGATTATATGAGATTACAGTAGATCTTTTCGAATGCACATTTTTTGTTAATTCATCTTTTTTCGTATTTTGCACAGCTTCCTGCAAAATGGAATTTTTTATTTTTTATTATTTTTGTGTGATGAAAAATAGAATTTTTCATTTCGTTCGTCTTAGGTGGGGGGGGGGGGCATATTCTTTCCATTATGTATTTTATTAGGATTATTTTCAAGAATTTTTCAACTGCTAATTTCATAGGCCCAATACGAGCAAAATAGTTCAATTTTCAATAATATTTTGAATATTTTAAAAGTCAGCTATAGTTAAATAAATTGCAATTTAATTTTCTACTATAATAATTTTTGTAAATGATGAAATAAACTTATTTTTAGCGCGGCTGAAGGTTGGTGACATTCTCAGTATAAAAACACACACCCAAGATAAATTACTCGGTTCCAGATCCCCCCCCCTCCCAACCCAGCCCTTATTAACGGAAGTTTGGTGGGACGGACGTTATAACTATAATCTCTACAATGCGACGTATTAATACTTCGCTTGGACATGATTTAGACTCGCAAAATAAACTTATACGGTAAATGTAGAGGTCAAGTCTCAGGCGATGAATGGAGACTGGGTGTTTGGAAGGCTAGGAGGCTGAATGATCTCAAGATTAAAGAATTACGAGAAACTATGCACGTAAGAGAACTAGAAATTTTATGTGTGCCTGAAGCAAAGAAAAAGGGATGCGAATGCAGAGAAATAAAAAATGTGGTGTTGAAAGGCGGATTTAAAATATGATCAGGAGTAGATAGTGAATCACATGGTAGTCAAGGACTAGGTCTGATTTTGAATAAAAGAGCGAAGCAGCATTTTGGAGGTCATGATTTCGTATATCCCAGACTACTTTTGGGCTAGAATGAAAGTACGCGGGAAAAAATGCGGGTGCAAGGAGTTATCAAATAGCGAACACCCGAAGTACCACAGGCTGTGGTCATTAGTATAGGCAACCGTGATCGCACATATTCTGGTCATATTTTGTGGGCTCGTTAGATGGCTCTGTAGGTCTTTTACCGCTACACGTCGCTGAGGGGTTAACGTTTCATCTATCTCTCTTACTCCTTCGTTGTTTACCAAACGCGCATCCAACGTTAAATCGCGCCAAATATGTGAAATTTTCTGTTTGTTTGTACTGTTAAAAATGAATAAATCAAGTGATAAACAAAAGGGGTTCAGTTCTAAACTGTCCATGAATTATGAAAGTTGAAACCTTCTTATTTATATTTTACAACAAAGGAAGTGTATACAGAAATACATAAATAATTATTCCAGTTATTATTTATGTATTTCTATTTGTTTTCTATTGGTTTTTTCAATTTATTAAGTTTTTTAATTAGGTTATGTACAAATCATCAGGATATAACCTCAAGCATCTATTATCTTATCTTAAAAACCTGCAGACACGTTTGATAGCGCCACCGTCGAATATACGCGTGCACTCCTAAAGCATTGAGTGACCACATTCTGACGTACCAGTATCGAGACAACATTGCTTCTGCTGGTATGACAGGAGTTCGGAAGAAGCGGGACACAATGCGTTCTACTAGCTATACCCAAACCAGAGATGACGGGGGAGATTGTTCAACGCCAGCAATAAGAGAATCCGTCAAAATTGGTGTGACAATCTGTGAACGATTGTCGCTTTGGACGAACTCCTGTAGAGACAGGGCCTTCTTTTTGTTAAATATTGGGGAAATATTTAAATTTATAAGTTATAGAAATACAGTAATTTTATGAACCTAGATGCAATCGACGATTTTAAATGCTAAAATAATTAAAGAGAGATCAAAAAGGCACAGCAAAAGGTGAATCGGCTTGAGCACAAAGGCAAATTTGTGATATTTAAGATTAGTTTTAAAAAATGCTCTATTGAATCGAGAAACCGAATAATGTTAATATTAGATTAGTAGAGTAAAGATATTATAAATATTTAAGGAACGTGATGGAATAAATGCTAAGTTGCCGAAAAGGAAATTGATTAAATTAATAGTCTTTGCTACAAGGGTGGTCGAGAGTGAGATCGGAACGAAAAAAGAACGTTGCTTAACTGTTATACTGTAAATAGTAAGAAATAAACCTTTAAAGTAGAGAATATGTATAAATTATAAAGAGATCTATGGAGATATTTTATAGCGTAAGTTGATGAGAGTGGTTTAAAGGAAGTAATTGATCGGAGTAGAGTGACAGAGTGTTTAAGAAAAGGCGACGTAATAGCGAGAGAATTGTTTAAAAATGATATCCTGTAAAGAAAAACGGCGCCAGTCAGGGACCCCCATTAAAATGTTCAGGGAAATAAATTTAGGTCATCTTTAGTGGACACGTGTGAACCTATAGTGAACTCTGATTGGCCTAATAGTAATTAATTAACTAGAGTAGGGTTCCGTGGAAAATCGCGCAAGATGCGCGAGGACCGCAGGAGCTCACTTCGATCAAAAATTTTGAATAAGATTTTGATCATCATCCGACGCGGAACCTCTGTCACTCGTCTCGGCGAAATAATTAGTTTCGCGAACTTAGACTATTTTTTGGTTCGCCACCAAAATAATATTGTCTCATCTACGTATTTAGAATTCATTTAGATTGTTAGTTTTCCGATTTGTATTTTCATCGAAACTTCGGATTGTAACGTTTACAGTTTTACTGGTTTATTTTGTTTAATTACTTATTTATTAATTGAATTGAATAGTCGAATTGAGTTTACTAATTTTATTTCAATTTAAACCATTTTTTTTACCTAATTGAAAGTTGATTTAGCAAACAATGGACATCGTTGGGTAATTAACCCATATTCATACTCAACGACGAAAGGATTTTTCAGTCCAACAGTGGAAACGAACCCAAACTTTCCTAGACTTTTTACAAAAAGAAGTTACATCAAATTATTGAATAATGTAATATCAGCATATAAAATATTTAAATTTTTCGCGGTTGAACTATAGTGAATTCGTCACAGGAAATGTTTTTTGTATCAGAAGTGGAATACCACTAAATTCGTCGAAATTGGGTATCCCACACAGGAAATTGACTCTTTTGTTTCATGATTAAAATAACAGTGATACGTGATTAAAAATAATGACAGGTTGAGTGAGCTAAGTGGCAGGTGGTCATGAGTGTAAATCGAGTATAAACCAATTGGTAGAACAACAATTTCAAATTCAAAAACAAATTGGTTTCTGGATCCAATGGATCGAGGACACGGACGAGCGGAAGGAAAAAATTTGAATTTTCTGGCAGGACAACGTAACGACGAGGGAATCTGGGTGAAAATTGGACTTAGCCCAGAAAAAGAAATAAGGAAAAGCCTCAAATACCTCCTCCTAAGGGTTTTGCCTGGTTTTTAGACCGGGAGGCAAGCGGTAGAATTTAAATGTCGGGGATTTGCAGGCTACCGGAAGCGAGGGAAAGGACGAACAGCAGAAAAGAAACAAACTGAAAGAAGACCGAAGGACAAACAACTGATTCAAAAAGGGACAGCCAGGAAAGGAAGATCAAAGGAAAACCGAGGGGGCTAGTCGTGTGTGTGTGTGTAAGTCAATTTACCTTGAACTTTAAAATTGTGCCGAACTCTCTCTTTTGATGTGTATTTATTTTTAAATAACATCGCGAGGTTAGAAGGTAATTTGTATCAAGAATTTATAATTTTTTAAAATTAAATAATAATAATAGAATCATAATTAAAATAATAATTCGTAATTAAGGATTTCAATAATTAAGTAAAATGGCAGAAACAAACGTCACTCTATCACAAACTGGGGATGTGAGTATGGAGGAAATTGTAAGTTTAACTGAGGGAGACAATAATGAATCCTATAGCGAGCGATTAATTTCTGAAAATCGCAGTCAGCATAGTTATACTAATAGGGTTTCCATCAATCACGCAGAATCTACCAATATCTCAAGCCCGATAAATAGGTCAGTGGGCCCTCGACTGTCAATGGGTTCAGCGAACCATCCCTTAAGGTGAAACGGTAACTTCCTCCAAATAATTTCAACCAAACCACTCGCAAAATAATAAATAAATTCAAAAA
>JAAAKG020141907.1:0-11740 GCA_010014905.2 Druon quercuslanigerum
TTTTGAATTTTGTAATTTTGACTTCAGATTCATAATCAGAAGCCTCAAAAATCCTCAAGTACAACATTTTATATCAAATTTAAAAAAAAAAATGTTACGCTCTATTATCATATTGGATCCCTCACTTTGAGTTTTGCAAATTTGCCACCAGATTCGTAATCAGGAACTTCGCAAACCCTTGGTACACAGTTATATATTTTGTTTATTTTTACACTTTTTTTCCTATATTTGGACTTTTTGTGGATTGCTTGCATTTCGAATCTTCCAAACTTAATCTTCTTTTAACTAAGGTGTTTCATACTTGAAATATATATTTTTTAAATTTAGATAATTTAAAACTAAAAGTTCTATCTGATTTCATGCTAAAATTTTTTATATTTTTTATGATTTAAAATTGATATTGTATCATAATATAATAACTGTATAATAAATTTATACAATTAATCGAATTCTTGCAAAATGGAATGCAGTACAAATTGCATTTCAAAATAATTATTCTCACTATTGTTTATTTCAAATATCAATTACCGCTACTTTTTTAAATATCTTTTTTTCTTTTGTTGTGGAAAATTTTGTTCTTATAATGCAATATATTATTATTTTAAACTGACTAAAATTGAAATTTACATTATAATGTAAGCAATTTCAAGTTATCAGCAATTTATAGGCATACTTTATATAAATCAAAGCTTAAAGCGTTCAGAAATGAAATCATTGCTTTAAAATTGTAATTCCTTTCAATTTGGTATTTTTTCCAAAAGTGAAGGTATAATTTCTAAAAAGAATTGGATTCTTTTCGGTCTGTTTAATTTATTTGTCTTTATTTATTATTTAGATATACGGATTAGATGTTTCAAAAGGAGTATTTTATTTAAAAACAATGTTTTTTACCATATATGATTTCAAATTACAATTTATATCTGATTTGAATGCTATTTTTTGATTTTTAATATTATTATCTTTGAAAATATTAGTTCTTTCATAATATAATATTTCCTACATATAATTAGTCAAACTCTTTTAAAATAAGATGTATCCAAGATTTGTTTAATATATATTGATATTATTTTTAAATTTCAATTACTTTAAAATCGTAATCTCATTCCATTTTCAACTTTTCATACTTTTGTTACGTTAAGAATTTAGAATTAAGTTTGGTTCAAAATTGAATTGCTTCAAACTTTTAATTTTGTCTAATTCTCGGGGTTTTGAATTACAGCTTCATTATTTCTTTCAGACGAAAGGAAATAGGGAAAAATTATTATCAAACATTTAAAAGTTCTTAATGCATGTTAGCAAAAAGAAAAGACAAAGAAAGATTTCCCGAGTGTTAGCATTGAGAAAAGGAAAATTCGACAAGTAGAAATCGACGGTATTGGTCAGACACACATCGCTTTCTTCAATCACGTCAAGATTAATTTCCTAAATATCCAAATTATTTTTGAATGTCTTAACGAAAACTTTATGAACTCCAACGCTTTTGTTAATTTAACTACAAATTGACGAAAACAATAAACAAATTTCTGTTGTCTTTCAGTCTATTTTATTTGCGATAACATTTTGTACTTTACTTCTCTTCATAAAATGATGTCCATTAATTTTATGAGATTTATGGTTCAATGTAAATGTTTTGTTATTTACAAGAAAAAATGACAAAATGGGCAAAGAGAAAAATTTTGCGTTTGGAAAAAGTCTCTATTAAAATAGGGTTCACTTGGGGGTCGAACTAGAGCCTCCTTTGGAACAAACACAGAAAAAACTGGGGGTTAACTAAAGTTGCGGCTCAAATAGAAGTTGGTATCTTTTAGAACTTGAGCTCCAATAGATAGTGATAGAGAGCCAAAAGTGTTCCTTTAGAGCGCTCTTGAAAAGAACAGCATAAAGGCGAATTCACAAACCAACCGTTTGCAAATTCGGATTCGTATGGGCGCGATTTTTGAAATTTTATTCTAAAAATACCCAATTCCCTTATAGAAATAACTAATATTGAACAATTAAATTATTATTCGTCATTATTTATCACTCACCTTAACAAATTTATTCATTCTTTTGGAATTGAGAAGGGGATTATTTATATTGCATAAAAAAGCTTTTGCACTTTTCATGTTTTTTAAAATTGCAATACAGAATAAAATAATTATATTTAATTGTATTTACAAAATCTTTATTTAATAGTATTTTCGGAAAAATTACCTTGTTCAATAATAAATTATCCACTCTTTACATTGGTGAAAAAAAATGTGGCTTAAATACTTTATTTGGAAGAAAATTGACTGATAGGTTATTAATATTTTAAAATATTACAATAACCTTGAGTTGTTTCAAATTAAATAAAAGCGTAGAGACTTTGGAAATATTTATTTATATACAGTCAAATTGGTTATCTAATTATAGCCTTTATGTTAAAATTAGAAAACAAGTAAAATCTGGCTGTTGCAACGACCCTATGTCACTTCTAATAATATATTTGTACTTTGAAAAATAAATATATCTAATTGAAAATTTATCCATAACAGCAAAAATATTACACAGAAGTTATAAGTACTTTCTAAGTTCAAAATATACATAGGGTATTTTTGAAGCAAAGAAATAAGTTCAAAATGGTTAATATAAGATTCCTTTTTTAATAAATAAATATTATTGATAATTACCTTCTTTCAAATTTGAGCTTAAAGAATAAAGTTAACGACCGATGACCAGATTGCCTCGCGCCGACAACCCCATTGATAACAGCTAGCGCGCTGATTTTAAATTATATAAATATTAAAATTTAATATTTATGATAAATAATGATTAGAAAATGCATCAAAAGTAACTTTTCAGTCCTAAATTAGAATGTTGGAGCAGAAGATGAAAAAATAATTCTTTTTCCTAAAAATTCAATGATTCTAATCGAAAATTCATCACTTCTGTTGAGAATTAATTTTTTAACTCAAATTTAATTTTTTAACTTACAAATTTATCTGTTTAAATTATGGTTCACAATTTATCTTTTTTATTTGAAAATTCTTGTATTTGATCAAAAATTCTTTTTTATTTAATCGGCGGCTGCAGGCAACGACACCTTTCAAGGATCCGATGTTATAAATAATGTTATATTTTTACCTGAACCCCATTTGTTCCTTTTCAAATGAAAGGAATATTTTAAATAAAAAATGTTCAGGAATAAAACTTTTCTCCGTTCTATTTAATAAAATCTGGAAAGATTTCAACTTTCTTGATTAAAAGGAGATATAAAATTCGGTTATATTATGCTGAGGGCCTATTTAAAATAAAGATGTGCTCTAAATTTATGTTTTATTATTTCTTTAATAATAAATAGGATAATTACTTGTGTGATTCATGAACTGAAATTTCTTTAAATTCAAAATCACTTTTGTAATTCAGGTCAGTGATGCCAGTCGGGGCCGCCTGCGCGCGCATCATTTTGACTTACCACTGGAGAAATTCTCCCATTGGTCAAACTTTTACGCGCGCGATTCAAAATCAAATTAATTTATAATCCTTAAAAAAAAATTAATGATTAGGAATTGTATGGATTTATTTTAATTTGAAGATTTTCAGATTTTATGTAATTATTTTTAAAAATTAAGCCAATATTTGACGAATAACCATTTTTTTCTGTTTAATTCTAGAGAATACTGTACATTTCAGTAACAAATTTTTAAGCTAACACATGTTTATCAAAGAAATTAAAATAATTGTTTACAAATGTACTCCTAATCATTAATTTATTTTATTTTAAGGATTATAAATTAATTTGATTTTGAATGGCGCGCGTAAAAGTTTTACCAATGGGAGAATTTCTCCAGTGGTAAGTCAAAATGATGCGCGCGCAGGCGGCCCCGACTGGCATCACTGATTCAGGTCTTCTTCAAGTTATCAAAAAAAAATTATGATATAACATTTATCAGTGCAGTGATGAACTATTCTTAATTCATTATTAGTATTTTAGTGACTTTATTTTAAGTGGCATTGTCGGAAATAAAGAAAAATTTAATTTTAAAATTCGACAGGCGCGATGTTACCCATTGCGATAAACAGAAATGATTTATTTCTCTGAACTCAGCACTCATAACCCCCTTTTCATTAAAATCGAATTCTTTGTATATGTCGCTCAAAACTGTTACTTTAAGATTAGGATAATTATTTTTGGTCATTTGGCAATCATTATTTATTATAAATATGAAATCTGAATATTTATATAATTCAAAATTTGCGCGCTAACATTAACCGATCGGGTTGTCGGCGACGCAAGCGCAGTTTAAAAAGTTTTCAATATTAAGAACCCTGCCGAGGACTCACGACGAAAAGTTTCTTGCATATGAATAAGCCTTTATATTTACTAGTTTGTTACATAACCTGCAAATTATATTTATCAATTCATTATATCATATGGCCAAAAATGTAAATAAAAATTGTAGTAAGCATAACAACACCTTCTCTTCATTTCCAAATTCTTGAAAACGAAACAAACTGTGTTAACTTTAAAAACTGTTAAAAAAAATGTCGTGGAGTAAAAATGTAATGTTCCTCATTTTGTTGTTCTAAAATTAATGTGATCAAAACAAATTAATATAAAGTGTAAGTTTAAAATTTAGAAATGTAGACAGAACAACGTTCTGCTCCGTTTTTGTAGTAAGTATCAAGAAACTAACCACAAAAATGGAGCAGAACGTTGTTCTGTCTCCATGTCTAAATTTAAACGTACACATTATAATAATTTGTTTTGGTTATATTAATTTTATCAGAACAAAATGAGGAACTTTAATTTTTTACTCCACGACAACTTTTACCGTTTTTAAAGTTTGTTTCGTTTTCAAGAATTTGGAAATGGAGAGAAAGTGTTGTTATGCTTACTACAATTTATTATTACCATTTTTGGCCATATGTATTAACTAAAAATTTCCTGATGAGGACCTACTACACTCCAGGTTATTATTGTTATCCGAAGTATGTCATTTACCATCGGATTAAAAAAATCTAAAAATTATCATTCACTCAGACGAAATGAACACCACTCCTGGATTAACTTCATCGATCCTAATTATATAATAATTTACTTATCTTCATTAAGCTATGTCCATCAGAGTTTGATTACATGTGAGCTTTAAGATAAATATTGTGTTATTAATTGAACATCATGTCCAAGTGGGCAAAACAAAAACTAAATTCTTTGGAAACAGGCTCAATTAGAATTGAGATGCTTTTGAACAACAAGTGTAGTATCATTTAGAGCTCACTTATCGTTTTGGGTCCCTTCTCAGCAAGTGGGGTTCATTTTTGTTGCAGCTCCTTTGCAACCAAAAATTGGTTCTAATGGAAATCCCAGTTTTTGTCAGTGAATTCATCATTTTGGGTTCTTTTTCAGCTAGAGGGGATTGTTTTTGTTCTTGCTCCTCAGATGCCAAACATTGCTTTTATTAGAAACCCCAGTCTGTTCCGTGCTAAACTGAAACAATTTAAACTTTTTTTCTGACTGAAGAATGTGAGTAATCTTCGTAGGTAAAGTAAATTCATCCTTTTCCCACGAGTTAAACGACGATTAATAAAATATGCTGCAAACTCTTGAAGCTGCTTATTATTCCTGATTTCTGGTTTCTCATCTTCGAGATTAGCCCCGAAGGCTAATAAATGAGATGAGGCTAGATGTCAGGTCTATTATTTGATATTGTCTCAAAAATGAAAATTGATTGAATATCCAAAGAGAAATTGTTGGTAAAACGACACGCGACTACCGGATGCCAGCCGGGGTTGATGGCGCGTCGAGGTAGGAATCACTGTAATTTAATAAATTGCGATAGCTGCTGCCGTCCCGGGGCAAATTGTAGCATAATCATTCATTAGTAGGTCGTGACTCGGAGTAGTCGGTGTGGAAGAGATGTTTGTAGTGGAATGGTGCTGGATACACGAGCCTCACTGTGTTCTACCGACGAGTACAAATCGAGAGATTCGCTTGTTGGGGTACACAGTGTACTTAGGATGAACGTGCTTTTGCTTGTCATGCCAAATCGATAAATTGGTATCAATCGATTTTCTATAGTTATGGACCTTACTCTCTCTTCTTTGCATTCACTGGGATCACAGTCCCCACTCCACAGGTGGTGCAAAAAGTCCTTTAGAATTTTTTTTCTATTTATTTTAATTTTTATGCACTTTTTTGGATGCATGGGAACATCTCCTAACTAATGTCAAAACGAATAAGTACACTGTTAGCCATTTCTGTAGGCATTTTTAGCGAAGCGTCACTAAAGTTTGATGCAAAAACCGTTTCTAAATTTTCATCCATTTTAACAGAAATCTCAGCAACGGTAACTGCACAAAACTCGAGTCACATGTTTCCGAAAAATCTGTTACAGTTCAGGAATTTTCAGTTACTGTACCTGAAAATTTCAAGAGGTTGATGAAGTTTTTTTGGTTCATTAATTTTAATATAAAACATATAGCATATGTTTGTCCTGGGAATATAAATAGCAAGAAAATATAAGTGAAATTATTACAAACGGCCTCTTATGTATCTATGTTATAATATGACGTACACTCATTGTATTAAATATTATATTGAAAGCCCATCTCTTATGATAAGAAGTTTTTTTAAAGTTTGATAAATTGAGTGTATTATATAACATAGTTATTTGCATACGAAATTCGCTCGTATATACTCTTATCATAATTTTTATTTTCAAGACAAATATATACTGCAAATTTATATTAAAATTAATGTGCCAAACAATATTGTTTCTATACATTACATGTTTGGAGAAATTTACTTACAAAAGTTAAACAAAACGTTAGTTTATTTATTATACATAATATTCGTATGTAATTTTTTCTCCAAAAAATTTAATTTTCAACCAGAAAA
Organism: Druon quercuslanigerum; assembly: GCA_010014905.2. Taxonomy (NCBI): domain Eukaryota; kingdom Metazoa; phylum Arthropoda; class Insecta; order Hymenoptera; family Cynipidae; genus Druon; species Druon quercuslanigerum. The sequence continues at coordinate 6,863 of JAAAKG020141907.1, forward strand.
TACGCATTTACAGCAAAAAAATATTTTTCAGCAAAATAGTTAAACCTTTAACCAAAGAAATGAATTCTAAATTAAAATATGAATGGTTCAAAAAAAATTAAAAAAAAAAAAGGTGAATCCACAAGCAAAAAGAAGATTCACTTTCTAGCAAACCATTTGTAATAAAAAAGATAAATTTTTGAATCAAAAAGACAAATTATCAAAAAAATATGTGACTTTCCATTCAAAAAAGATTTCAGTTTGACTTTTCGGCATAAAAATATTAGTTTGAAATGAGAAAGAAATTTTCTATGTGAATAGTTGCATTTTCTACTAAAAAATATTAATTTTCAAGAAAATAGTTGCATTTTTACCAATAAAGGACAAAACTATTTAACAAAAATCTTAAATAATCATTCAAGTCGTTGCATTTTTATTGAATAAAGATGCAATTTCTAGTTAAATAGATACAGTTTTTATATAAAAAGACAAGTTCTTGCAAAATAGTTAATTTTCAGTCAAAAAATATTTTAGTTTGACTTTTTGCATCAACATATGAGTTTTAAAAAATAAGTCAATTTTCTATGAAACTAGTTGAATGCTTAACCCAAAAAGACGAATTTTTAACACAATCTGTTTTATAGTATCCCAAAATAACCCCGTGAGTGAAATATTTGCTTTTACGTGGTTTTAGTGTAAATTAATAATTTTTGCTGTTCCTTTTAGTACAAAATGGTTTTCTTTATATAAAAGATTAGTTTACACTGATAAGAAAGATGATCAGTTAAATTAACTCTTTAAAAAATTTATTTTTTTGTATAGAATTTTCTTTTAGAATAGAGCTAGAAAAAAAACTAAAAAATCTCAATTTTTCTGAATTTTTTAATTTGTTTTTAACCTTTTAATTATAATAAGAAAATTTTTAGCTTTTTATTAAATCTTTAGTTATAAACAAATTATAAATAAGCATCTACAAGAAGAATTTTTAAATATTAATCTTTTTTTTAAGCAATCATTTTTATTTTTTTGTCCATGTTTTAAAAATATTAGTTTAAGTTAAACTAAAGGGCTCTCAGTAACCTTCAAGAAAAAGTTACAGTCAATATGAACCATATGGAAAGTTTAAAGAATATTCAGATGTCTGGTTCTATTTCAGAAAATAGATCTACATAAAAGAGCAAGCAAAGTTAAAAATTTCAGAAAAAACCCAACTTTCTAGCATTTTACTATAATAGAATAAAGTTATATGCAATAATAAATTGCGTAAATAATTATGTTTATTAAATTGCGTTAGTGTCACCCCAGTTTAAGTTAACAATGGACAAAAAGTTCAAAATTTCAGGAAAAACTGCAACTTTCTAGAACTATTCGAAGAGAACATTATTAAAAATAATAATAAATTATTAAAATAATTATGTTTGTTGCTTTGTATTAGTTATTACTTATCTGAGTAAAGCTTAGACAAAAAGTAGGACACTTCAGAAAAAGCCGCAGCATTCTAGAATTTTTCAAAGATTGTTCAGCGAAAAACCGAAATCTAAAATGATTAGAAAATGATAAGCCTTTAAAATCTTATGATTTTTGTCTAAATATGTAAATTTCCGGTAAAAAACACTAAAAAACGAATAAAGTAAATTCTTTACAAATTTCTAATCTTTGAAATCTCATAATTTTTTATTTAAATATGCCCCATTTGTTAGGTGAAACACTAAGATAATATAAAATTATTGACACTGGAAATGTGGATAACAATTTTTGCTTAAAAATGCTAATTTACCGCGAAAAACTAAGACAACCTAAAAACTGAAACTTTATAATTTTAAATTAAAATTATTCAAAAAAATACTAATTCTCAGCGAAAAGTACTGACATAAAACGTGCATAATAATTCCGCTCATTTATTCGAATTTGAATGTTCTAATTTAACCGAGCAAATGCATTGTAAAAGCACAAATGTTTCACAAAATATTCGTTATTCTAGAAAAAAAATTATGGGGAACCTAAAACTGGTAAAATCGATAATTTTCTAAGTATCACATGCCCTTAGCAAAGGACATGCATATAATATTTAGTAAAAGAAGCAGCTTTAAAGAAGAAAAACAAACGGTACGTTGGAATAATATTTTCACAAATTTGTTTTTCTTCATTAGCTGCTTATTTTTCTAAATATTATATGCACTTTATTAATCTCATGGATCTCACGAAACAACCATACGAAATGACTCATGATTCCTTTTCAGAATTCTTCTGGTACAGTTAGTGAATTTCAAAGCACAGTGTCTAAGAAAGCTTTATGGGTTTTATTTAAGATTTTGGATACTTGCTTTGAAATTCGCTAGCTATGCCCAATAAAATTTGTTTCGCTAGACGGTGCCAATTTAAATCAATAATCAGTGTAACAAACGCCTAACGACCCAACCAATGCAGCTAACGAAATGCTTTAGGATGGCTTCGATAAAAATCATTAGCACTTTTCCAATACTTCAAGGTCCAAAATATTTTTTAATCTGAAACAATCTTTGGAATAAACTTTCGGTGTCGTTTAATATTTGAAACCATTTTCGAAGGGTTCACTATAAAGTTGTTCTGTTTTTTAAAAGTATTCTACGCTACACGCTTTAAAAGAACTTGAGGCTACATATTTAAATTTGATTCTGTATTATTTATTACTTAAACGAATACAATGTCAAACTTGACGATTTCAATAACAATATCTTTTTATCTCTTTATTAAGCAAAGACTTGAGAAATTCGTCCAGCATCATAATTATCCCCATTAAATTAGAAAAAAATCTGGGAAAATAGTATCTAAGTCATTGTTGGGACATATACATATAATAAATTGGCAAATCATTATTGAAATGATTTACGCCTTTACGTCAGATTGTCATTGTCTATGTAACATGTAATTATTGTATATATATATATATATATGTATATACACAAAATTCTATTACATTAAATATTACATTAAATATTACATTCACTTTGCAGAATAATGTAAAAATTCATTATATCAAATTCTTTACCTTAAACCGAAACTGCTTATTCAGATATTGCAAAATAAAGTGCAAATTTTGTCCATTAACATGACTTTATCATTTATTCTTTATTTTTCACTAATCTTTATTTGCAGCTACCCTGAGAAATGTATTATTTCAAAAAATGGCCCATTCCAATTTTGTAGATCTTTTTTGAGTGCACAATTTTTGTTTAATCATAATTTGTCGTATCTTGCATGTTTGTCCGTAAAATAAAAATTTTCATTTTTCATTTTTTTTTGTGCAATAGAAATGAAAATTTTCGATTGTTCCAAAAAACTCAAAAAGTCGTTATGACAATCTTGTAGGGTGTGCAAAGAAACCCATGCAATTTTTTTTATTGTTAATGTTGTTTTTTACGAATGAAACAAAAACTACACGACCTTTCCAAAAGTGATTTATAACAAATTTGTAGATCTTTTTTTGCTGCACAATTTTTGTCTTCATATCTTTCTTTGCATTTCTCACAGTTTGGCCGCAAAATGAAATATTTTATTTTTTATTATTTTTTCTGGGATCAAAATTTGAATTGTGCGATAGTGTGCATTTTTTGGATTGAAATGTTCATTTTCGTTTGTTTTTTGAATTTTGAAACTGCTATAACTCCTGTAATTTTTTTTCATCGAAAAAAGTCATTTCTTTTCGAGTACTACTAATAACTGTACATAGAATTTTCATATCTGGAAAAAAGAGGTCTCAAAAATATTTTCAAAATGTGCTCACTTTTTGAATTTTTATTCAAAATGGCTGGCTAACGAAATTGACCTTCAATTTGAGACACTAAAAGAGTATACCAAAGGCCAATCCAATCAAAACGTCTCAAAACATGGACATTTGAGAAAAACCCTCTTACATTCTCTAGATGAGAATGTAATACGAATATTTAGTTCAAGATTTAACCTAATATTCATCAGCAAATAAGCTAATATTAAAAAACAACATTACTGGTTTTAGAAACAATTGCCTCGGCATCCCAAAATTCGAGATAAGCAGTCAATTATTTTCCATACATTTGGCTGTTCATATTCTCCAACAAATATGATAAAAATTCAAAACAGTCTCAGTTTACAAACAGTAAACATTTTCTCATGAAAAGGAATGCTTTTCCTTCCTAAATCGCGTGGTGTAGACACGTCAATATTAATATTTATCTAAGAAAATTTTTCAGAATCTCTCAGTTGTTAGGGTTTAGTAACAAAAATGACCAACCCATTGAAAAAGTGATACTGTTCCTTGGAAAAAAATTATTTTTTCTACAGAATCATATTGCAAATAAATAACCCGTGATACTCTGATAACAATTAAGTAACAATCAATAAATTTAAATGATTATAATCATTAAACATATATTTCGATATATATATAATATTTGTTGTGAGCGAAAGAAAATATTTTATTCTTATAATGTGTTCTGATTCTCAATCACTTGCATGACTGTTAAATATACATAATTTCATTAATTGTTGATAAAAATATTTATAATGATTTATTAATCGACAAAATTTAGTAATTTTCCATGATGAATAATGTTTTCGTACAAATGTTCAGCATTTTCAGTTAAGAGAAAATATTTTTCTGTGATTGAGAATTGTAAAGAAGTATTTATTTTTATATACATAACACAGGCCAACATGGTTTTGTTGTTGGAAAGTGGAGGGTTATTTCCGAAGTAATTTTTTGCGTACCATCCGAATCCGGGGTCAGAATTAGCTCACCACGTCATGATTTTAAGATATTTGAGGTTACGTACCTAAAAAATGGCGTTTATGACTACTTTTAAGATTACACAGAGAGAAATGGACTGTGGTTACTATAACCACATAAATTGAGTCAGGCTAAATCATGTCACAGGTACAAGA
>JAAAKG020141908.1:0-11740 GCA_010014905.2 Druon quercuslanigerum
ATTTGAAGGGTATCTGCGACATCCTCGCCGAAGGGCTTGGAATCTAGCGTGGTGAAACTATAGTGGAGAGTGTTCGAGCTGAGCTCCAACTCCCTATAGCTATCCAAATAGCGGATTCTAAGTGTCTCGAGTCGATGAAAAATCCTCGATATTTAGTTGCGCGTAGAGACTTAGTAGAAATCTAAACGAGAAGCCTGCGTACATTCCTCATTCGAAATCGATGAGATATTATAGAATTCAGACCAAAGAGTCTTGTTTAAAAATACTTCCCAAAGAGGAAAGAATATTGAGAATATAGAAAAATCGCGTTCATTTAAACCGATAGAAACGAAATAAAAATTGATTGTCAGATATTTACTAAATATACCGTGTCTTTATTTCCTCTCCTGAGTCGACTCAGTTAAGTAAGAGTTAAAGAACCTTTCAACACTTACCAAAGATGCCATTACCGACTTTTGATGTCACATTCGACAACTGGTTTAAATTTCGTAATTCGTTTGAAGCAATTTTTAACGGTAGAGATATTGCAAATATTGACAAATTTCACTTTTTGAATCAGGCACTTCACGGTGATGCAGCCTGTATAATTCAGTCTTTAGGGATTTCGGATACGAATTATGACATTGCGTGGAAATGTCTAAAGGACCGATACGAGGACTCACACGCGCTTATTCGCCATCATACGAAAGCACTTTGTGAGTTTAAGGTAATTTTTAAGGGATCTTTGACAGAATTGCGGCAGTTTATTGACGATATTAATAGCAATTTACGCGCGTTAAAGGCACTGAATGAACCAGCTGATTCATGGGATACGCTACTACTATATCTCATGAGTAAAAAAATAGGTTCCAACAGTAAACGTGCATGGGGAAAAAGCAAGCGACTTTTACTGATCGAAATAAATTAACGGACTTTTTAACCTTCCTAGAGAATCACTGTAAATTTCTGCAACGGTTTCACGTCGAAAAACAAATAAATCCCGCGAACTTTTTGGGCAAATCGACTACGGTCAATCACAACAAAAAACTAAGTGGTCACGTTTCTTCGCATGTGACTACAGAAAAATCTGCATGTGTTTTATGTGCAAAACCTCACGCACTTTATGACTGTACAGAATTTAAGAAACTTCCCGTAAGCGAGCGATTGAGCGTAGTTAGAAAATACCACCTATGTTTTAACTGTCTTTTCTCCGGATATAGAAACAAAAACTGTCAATCAGGTTCGTGTAGCAAATGCTCAAAAAAGCATCACTTCTTGTAGGATCATCGCGAAACAGCGACGATGATGAAGACCCATCTGTGATTTTATCTACGGCGATTGTTTATATTTAAGAGCGAGAAGGAAAGTTACACGAATGTAGAGCGTTATTAGACACGGGATCACAACCTCACTTGATAACTGAGGATGTGTGTCGTAAACTCGAACTTTCAACGTTCGCGTTTGACATGACAGTTTCAGGAGTCGAGCAGATTGGACTTAAAATACATAAACAAACTCGCGCTGTCATTAAATCCAAACTAGGTGGAAACCAAACCTCTTTTCGATGTTTAATCACTAGCAGAATTACGAACTACGTACCAATTGCACCACGAGACTTGGACGGAATCGTCGTTCCGTCAGATATTAAACTAGCCGATCCCACAATTAAAAACCCTCATATAGATCTTATTATCGGGGCTGGATTATTCTGGGATTTGCTATGCATTGGGCAGATTAGGCTTCGTCCAGACGGTCCGTTATACATAAGACTTTGTTAGGATAAATTCTGGCGGATAAGCTGTCACCTTTAAGCACTTCCAAGGACACTAGAACCACGTTTCATCTTATTACTAACCAGTAATTGCATAATCAAGTTGAGAGACTCTAGGAAGTGGAACAGGTTGTGGACAGTAAAGGCAAAGGAACTCTCTACGCGGAAAACCCTTGTGAGCAGCACTTTACAGCCACAACCAAGCACGCACCTGATGTGAGATTTATAGTCAATATTCCTTATTCGGACAAGGTTAATCAATTAGGAGAATCGTTTGAAATTGCAGAAAATCGACTGAACTGCGTGGAGCAAAAACTACAAAAGGTTCCGCAACTTAAGGACGGGTACCTTAATTTTATGAATGAATACGAAACTTCAGGCAACTTGACAGAAGTTCGCCCAGGAAAATCTCACCCTGACGCTCCAACGTACTACATTCCGCATCACGCTGTTATGAAGCCTGACAAAACGACTACGAAGGTTCGCGTAGTTTTCGATGGATCGTAGAAAACGACGCCGGGACTGTCGCTGAACAATGTACTGCACGTTGGACCCACGGTTCAAGATAATCTTCTCTCAATTATTTTGCGATTTCGAAAACATAGGCACGTACTTTCAGCGGACATTGCCAAAATGTACCGACGGACCTACGTCGACGAGGAGCAACGAAAAATGCAGCGAATTCTATGGAGAACGGACAGTTCTCAACCCATTAAAATTTTTGAATTGAACACTTACTTATGGAACCGCATCTGCACCCTACTTGGCCACTTGCTGTTTGCGACAACTCGAAGAGGAGACGAACGAACAATATCCAATTGCGAGCAAGGCTATTATAAATGACTTTTACGCGGACGATCTTCTAACAGGTGCGGATTCCCTCGAAGAGGCGCGAACACTCAAGGATGAACTCATTTTAATTTTGGATTTAGCAGGTCTACTTCGAAAATGGGCATCGAATGATGAAAGAGTGTTTACGACAGTTGACCTCTCAACTAAAGATCCACTGATTCAGGGAGATAAGGATCCAGAGCTGCTGAAGGTGACGAAACCAACTATTTTGTCACTTCTGTCTCAAGTTTTTGATTCTCTCGGTCTCGTTGGTCCTGCCACTGTACGAGAAAAGATTCTACTTCAAGGACTTTGGAAATTAAAACTGGATTGGAACGAATCTTTACCTCAACGAATGCACGCTAAATGCGTAGAATTTCGAGATAAACTGTACAGCCTCAATGACATAAGAGTTCCAAGACTAATTTTATGTGAAAATTCAGTGACATTAAAAATGCACGGGTTTTGCGACGCTTCCGAAAAGGCGTACGGTGCATCAATCTACATACGCTCGGTAAATGATCAAAGAAATGTCGCCGTGAATCTCTTGTGTGAAAAATCAAGAGTGGCCCCATTAAAACGGATATCGTTGCCGCGATTAGATTTTTGCGGAGCTCTTTTACTTGCAGAACTCTCCAATAAAGTGATTACTTCACTAGAAATGAACTTCGATCGCGTATTTTTCTGGTGTGATTCCACGATTATCCTAATATGGATTAAAGGTCCCTCTTGCACATGGGAAACTTACGTGGCCAACAGGGCAAAAAAAATACAAGAATTGACAAAGGATGGATTCTGGAACCACGTCTCATTTTCTGACAATCCTGCAGATATTATTTCAAGAGGAATCGATCCAACTGAACTACTGACATCAGATATCTGGTGGCATGGGCCAACTTCGTTATCACAGGACTTTGATAATTGGTCTATTTTAGAATTTATCAATCTCGAAATTGTTCCCGGAATGAAGGAAGCTGCACTTCAAATCAGGCTACTCTCATAAAACGCGATTTAAAAATTTTTGAACGTTTCCCTTCATTTTTAAGGATAATTAGGTTACTCACATATTGTTTTCAAATCCGTAATAATTTAGCTAGGCCGACTACCGATCCTAAGATAGGATTTCTCACAACCCAAGAAATAAAGCATACGAAACATCGACTAATCAAAATGGCACAGACAGAATCTTTTCGCACTGAGATTCAATATATTGAACAAAAAAGGGAACTTGCAAACTCTAGCAAGCTTGAATCGCTTACACCGTTTCTTGACGAATTGGGACTGCTCAGAGTAGACGGGAGATTAAGTTATGCATCTCTTCCATTCGATCAAAAACATCCAATTATATTACCTTCAGACCACCTGTTAACGCAATTAATTATTAAGGACGAACATAACCGATTAATGCACGCTGGATGTCAAAGCGTGGTAGCATCTCTGCGAGCACAGTACTGGCAAATTTTATGTAGAAATATTGTCAAGAAGGTACTTCGAAAATGCGTGCAATGTTTTCGAGTCAAGCCAGTAGGTACAGAATACATTATGGGAAATTTACCTGCGGCACGAGTCACACCAGCTCGTCTCTTTAATTCCTGCGATGTCGATTATGTAGGGCCGTACTTTGTCAAAGATAGAACTCGAAGTCGAACAACTACCAATGGCTATTTATGCATATTCGTATGCTTTGTGACAAAGGCCGTTTTGTTACTTAATTCTAAACACCATGAAAATGTAACAAACTTTTCATCTCGAGAGGGGAAAAATTGGCATTTTATTTCTTCCCATACCCCATACTTTGGCGGGTTATGGGAAATCGCTGTCAAATCTGTAAAGCACTATTTGAAGCGAGTCATCGGCTTAACTCAACTAACATTCTCCGAATTATACACTGTACTGACCCAAGTCAAAGCTTTCTTGAATTCTCGCCCTCTGTCACCCTCATCCAATGATCCCAATGACCTTGAACCTTTAACTCCCGGACACTTCCTTATTGGCGATTCCTTGGTCGCCTTGCCACAACCAGACTTATGTCAAATCCACGTCACACTACTAGACCGGTACGCAGAAGGATTATCTTTACAACTTCCAGCAGCGGTCTAAATGGTCACGAACGAATCTTGATCCTATTAAATTAGGATCTTTGGCTCTTTTAAAAGAGGATAACCTTCCTCCTCTCAAGTAGCAGCTTGGACGTGTCACTGAACTACATCCTAGGAAGGACAAGGTGATACGAGTCGCCACTGTTAGAATCAGTGGCTCTAGCTTGTAGCGACCAGTCGCAAAACTATGTATCTTGCTCATCGACGATCCTGTCATCAGAGATTGATCCTGTTTATTATATGAAATATCTCTATAAGTATTGCGTATTATTTATAGGTGAATTTCTTTGATAATTGCATTTGCTGTTGTTTGTTTAGAAAGGAGACCTTTCAAAGTGGACGGATTGTTTGAGTGACTAACTAAGTAATTTGTCTCAACTAAAGTTTGAATGTTTAATTGAGTAAAGGTATCCAAACTCTTGTAACCTTCTAAGTAGGTGTTTAATTAAGCAGGGTTAAACAAGAATAAGCACGTTTCACTGAGAATCAAATCCTCTCTTAATAGACCTTTCGCGCAGTCAGTTTTAACATCTGCATTTAAATTTACATTACTCGGGCTGCTTGATGAACCATCTCAAGACAAATTCCAAGGTTGTTATTTTTCCAAATTTCAAAGCGTACACAGATATTCTCTCTGGCAATATCGGAATCTAGCTTCTTCCCTTACCTGATGCTCAGCGGAGCAATAGTCTTGAACTACCCTCTAATGAATAAGGATCACTCACTCATCTGTAATTATACCCTTTGCATCTATCAGGTTAACTGACTGAATAAACGATGTGTCAGAATATGAACATTTTTCAATCTTAGCACATTTACGCGTGCAAACAAGTGTCTCTAATTTTGACGAGAAGAACGCCTCTCCTTTCGACAAGCACACTCAATTATTAATGATGCAAAGTTTGAAATTAAACTTAAATCAAATGATAAAACTCCTCATGTTAAACGCATTCAACTTCCTATTCAGCGGACTGTTGCAACTCACAAATATTGTTGCATCTGCTTCTTCACGACGAATTTGACTACAACCCCTGAAGAAGGTCGAGTGCAGTCTTACATTAAGAAGAAAATGTACATACCACAAAGAAATCGGTGCTGTCGAGCTCATATAATCAAAAATCTATATTTAATGAAGATCTTAATCTTTTGAAGCAACATTCTAACACATCAAGTATCACTGCATTAGAGTTGTCCAAAGTAATAGAAACCCTTTCTATAAGGTGTGATTCAAGTTCATTCGATAAAGTAGGTGAATATAGTCTTTCCGAAAAACACTCAAAAGTATTTGCAGGGTTAAATTGGGAACAACTCAATGCTCTTAAAGAGATGTTGATCTGCCGCAATGTGTAAACAACAACCAACAGTGCGTTGGCCATTAGCACATTCACATGTGTAATGTGTCAAACCAGAAATTCAAAAGTTTTGGGCTTGTACCTTAAAAAGCATCTATAAGCCGTGCGAGAAACCTGACGAGATGGAACTTTTAATTTGAGCATATTTGACTCATCTTTCACATACTCAATTCTTAGTATACCATCTGTATCGACCATTTACGCCAAATATGAGACAGTTTGAGCAAGTTGGTATGTTCCACTGAACAAGATTTTTAAATCTCTTTTAGTTATTTCCGGAAAATCTAAAATGTCCTTTTTCTTGTACCTCAGTAGCCAAAGTATTCTACACATTTCTTTGACTATGCATTCTTTGCAAAATATCATCAAAAGTGTCCGCATCAGATTGAAGTCTTTTTTCAAAATTGTTATGGAGGAACGACGCCATTCTGAAGTATGAGCCAATTTTTCGTATCAGTTTGTTATCAATTTTGTGATACCAAAGGCGTTATTTTTGTTTGAGTGCGCCGTGCACAGATTCCACTGCCCGCCGAATTTTGGTGACAAAACGAGAGTCGTTGGATGCTTCCGTGGACAGTTATTTACTTTTTTCTTTTTAAACAGGCATTAAAACCTTAAAATTCTCTTGCTATAACTCTTCCTTTATACGTCGAAAACCGCGATCAAGAACAAAAATATCACCTTCTTTCAAGAATTAACGCAAATCATTTAGATCCTTAATAACAATGTTTAGAATTTCAACATCATTTTAATTGGCCAAGTGTGGTCCAAGCATTTCAACAATGTAGCCGTCAGTTGTGCAAATAGCGAAAGGTTTTTAGAGAGGAACTTTTTTCTGCCCAGAGTAAGATTTCCTCAGATATTCATTATTAGTGCTCTTTTGATGTCTAGCGCAAGTTTCGTCACAAATTAAAAATAATTGATCGTCGATATCAAACAATTTTTTCCCATATCAGTTTATGATCTTAAATAAGATTATCTCTTTTAAGAGAACCTAAACCGAAGCGATGTGGCAAAACGTCATTTTCAAAACATTTCATTCACTGGCAGTATAATCGGATACATCATGTTCATTTTCTAACTGTAAGATAGAAGAAATTATTTTATTAGAGTTCCCAGTACGTAATTTGAACAAATATACTACAAGTGCTTGAGTCACCGAACGGGATTGGCTATTTCGGAGCGAGATCAACATCTCTTAAAGAGCATTAACTTGTTCCCAATTTAACCCTGCAAATACTTCTAATTGTTTTTTGGAAGTACAATATTCACCTACTTTATCTAATAAACTTGAATCACACATTATAGAAAGGTTTTCCGTTATTTTGGACAACTCTCATGCAGTGATACTTGATTGTGTTAGAATGCACCTTCAAAAGACCAAGATTTTCATGAAGTATACGATTTTTTATTATATGAGCTCAACAGCACCGATTTCTTTGTGGTATGTATATTTTCTTCTTAATGTAAGACTGCACTCGAGCTTCTTTAGGGATTGTAGTTAAATTCGTCGTAGAGAAGCAGATAAAACAATATTTTTGAGTGGCATCAGTCCGCTGAATAGGAAGTTGAATGCGTTCAACATCAGGAATTTCATCATTTAATTTAGGTTTAATTTTAAACGTTGGATCATTAATAATTGAGTGTGCTTGCCAGAAGGAGAGGCGTTCTTCACGTCAGAATTAGAGACACTATTGAAATTTTTTTATAAATAGAGAGTCGAAAATTATATACTGACAGGCAGTATGATGATTAATGAAAATATTTGACAATCACCTCGAAACAAGTGAATAACGAAATCGGAATAATAGTATCACACAAGCCGGGTTGGCATCGCAGGCTGCGCTACATACACGCACGGCTCCCCGATCGAGATTTTGTTTTTTTAAAGCCATTAAGTACCCTTATGAACAATTTGGTTGAAATATATGTTGAAGTACACAATAAGTGCATTTCCTTCAACAAAAAAACCAGAGGAGTATCTCTAAAACATAATCTCAGAAAAAATATTGACAATTTTTTAAACATTTTTTTTACTCGCGGTCATGTTATGCGCTATACGCAATACACGCACGGCGCGAAAGGTCTAATGAGGGAGGATTTGAGTCTTAGTGAAACGTGCCGATTCTCGTTTTACCCTACTTAATAAGACACCTAGTTGGAAGCTTACAAGATTTTGGACACCTTTACTCAGTCAAACATTCAAATTGAAGTTGAGACAAATTACTTAGTTAGTCACTCAAACAACACTATTGAGATTTTTTTTATAAATAGAGGGTTGACAATTGTAGCATAAAATGTCATTAACAACTATTAATGAAAGAGAAAACTCATTTGCTTCATTTGAATTTTGTATTATCTTTTTTTTTGCCTTTCTTTTTAATCAAAAAAGCGTCGCAGCCAGCGCGTTTAAGCTTTATTTTTGGTTGAAACATTTTTTAATCAAAGAATAAGGTATTTTAAAGTACAAGTATGTAGTACAATTATTACTGCTGACAGATAATAATCAAAGTTTTGTTCGAAGCAAGTGAATAACGAATCCAGAAAGTTAGTATCATGGCAGGCAGCAAGATGCTATGAGAATTTTTAATAATCTGTTCGAAACAAGTGAATCGCGGAATCAGAAAGTTAGTGTACTGACAATCATTAAGATGTGACAAAAACATTTGACAATTAGATCGAAACAAGTGAATAGCGGACTCAGAAATTTAGTGTGCAGCTAGCTGTAAGATGCTATGAAAAAATTTGCCCATTATCTCAAAACAAGTAAATAACGGAATCAGAATAATAGTATCACACAACCCGAGTTGAAATCGCAGGCTGCGCTACATACATGCACGGCGCCCAGCGCGAGATTTTGTTTTTAAGCCATTAAGTACCACTATGAACAGTTTGGGTAAAATATATGTTGAAGTAGACAATAAGTGCATTTTCTTCAAGAAAAAAAACCAGAGGTGTATCTCTAAAACATAATCTCAGAAAAAATATTGACAATTTTTTGAACATTTTTTTTACTCGAGGTCATGTTATGCGCTATACGCAATACAAGCACGGCGCCCTACACCAGATTTTATTTTTTAAACCATGAAGCACCCCGATGAAAAATTTGGGTAAACAATATGTTGAATTAGACAATATAAGCATTTTTTTGCAAAAAAAAACTAGAGGTGTATCTCTAAAACATAACCTCAAATTAAAAAAAAATTTATTTTACATAAATGTCCATCTATAGTGGTAATATGAACTTGATACGTGCGAAGCAACTTTTTCATACTTACCCCCCGAGACTCTTTAACGAACTCTTCGCAACTCATTTTGTAGTTTAATTTCGTCACCAATTCAGCCTGTACCATGCCCACTTTCAGTCGATACCTCAAATCGATTCATAAATTTCCTATTATGGAAAAAAAAATTTCCACATATGCGTTACTGATGGGAATAGATAAAAGTTTCCCGACAAGTTTTGGCAGCTCTTTTAATCCATCGCAGTTCTTCAAAATCTCGACCCATTTTAAAGCCAAGCGAAAAGGAAAGTTTTCGATTAGTGCAAATACCGAAGAAAGCAAAACCACTTCGTAGTATAGTTGATCTTCGTCCAATTCTACCTTCACGGATTTTGCAGCACGTAATAAATTTTGATGCGATGGCGCTTTTTCGTAAACGTTTTTTGCATATGTTTCAAATTTATTCTTCTTTCCTTTGTCGAGATGATCTTAGGATGAGTTTATTTAGCTCCCGTAAATTTCATCGTTTAGTCGCTATTGATTTTTACTCTTAATTTTACCATTATTTCGTGAATATCGTCACTCATCACATTTTCAGCTTCCAACGATTTGATACTTTTCGTCATAATATTCATGAAATGGTGGACAAAGCATAAATAACATTCTGTGAACGTTAAAGGGGCGTTTAAATCATCGTTCATGTAGTTTTTTTGATCGCTCACGAACTTCGCGATGGCTTTATCGACTTCTTGTTCCCCTTGGGTGAGAAAATACCGTTAGATTTCTGTCCATTTAACGATTAGTCTTTCGATTGAGGGAAATAGAGACAACCACCTTGTAACAACCTGCCTCAAAATTTTTTTAAATTCCATTTCAAATTCGTCAAAGTATTTTTGCAACTCCGCAACTTTTGTTGCGCTGAATGAAAATTCAGCATGAATTTTTAAGCCCAAATTTTCAACATCATAAGATGCTGCCTTACAAGCGTGCCTTCCAGGATTGTGAATCACGTGTGAGTTGCAGTTGCTTTTCATTATACCAGGAATGACGTTGATAAGTTTTTGAAAAACCGAATAGGGTTTGCCGTAATTAACGCTTGCATTGTCCGCTGAATATGAGCTGACACACGAAATTCCAAGACGATTGCCTTTGTTGGAAACATCTGTTGCAATCGAAAAATCGACTGAACACTCGCTGTTTGATTTCATTTCTGCGAGGAAAATTTAAACACTTTTCGGAGCGAAATTATTTTCCACAAGTGTTTCAGCCTTCGTTCTGCCACATTGTTGTTCTTTTCTATGCTGCTATCTGCATATAACTTGCTGCACAGTTTAATTTCAGATGCTACACTGCGATAACTGCGATTATGAGTTACATCGTGGTAAACTTGAATAATTTCATCCTTGGCCACTTTTAATTCTTCGGATGTGCCTGAAAAAATAATTCGTTGTTTATCTTTATAATATACTATGCATACTTTTAATTTTTGTCGTTTAGTTTTCTTTCTTAGTTTATTTTTGTTTGCATAATTTTTCGTTAATTTTATATTGATTGAAAAATAAAACTTACACTCCATTTTTTACATTCAACCGTGTGCCTGTCATTTTTCTTTAGCCCGTCTGTATATTCGTGTATCTGCAATCAGTTATCGTTGCATGTGTTGCAATATTTTTTCATAGCTGTTGCTTCTTGTTTAATATTCGAATTTTCTCTTAGTGACATGTTTTTTTTGCATCGGAAGATTCGAAACAATCAATTCTAACCTAAAAATCCATATTATGTTCATACGGTATATACGTGGAATCGAGTTTTTTGGAAGAGAACGATCTACTTACGTGTTTATCAAAAATGATTTGAATTCTTTATCAAATTCTCTATCGGATAACTATGAGAACAAAGAATTATTTATTCGTCCAAAACAATGCAAAAAGATAAAATTTATTGCTTTTGTACCGCGTGCGCATCAGGGTTGGTAACGTATAATACTCGACGTATAATACGTGGTTATCTACGTGTATGTTACGACGTATATTACCTCTTGTTATATAAAAAACATAAGTTTATTATATCTGTAGTCAGGATACACTTTCAAAAATTTTACATTGGGAAGATGTAAGAAGATTCGCAGCACACTGCCTAAACCTTTCCGGCTTTTTCCACACTCTACTTCTCTCCTTTCACCCGCAGCTCACTCCCCGCCATCTTTTCTTTTTTTCTCCTTCCCTTTTCAGTCCTTCTTTCGCACATGCGCCATTAGTAGTACAAAGTTTTTCCTTATTCTAAACAATAATCCTTAAGATATTTCGGCATACATCTTTTTCGCTTTTCTCGCCCTAAACTTTCAGTTTCATCCCTCTCTTTTTCAACTTTCTCGTTTTCTTTCTCATCTTCACTCTCATTCTCACTGTCAGTATTTTGGTTACCCTTCCAAATCTTCAATTGACTCACATGAGCAGTGGTTTCAAATCCTTTATCATGACTTCT